>PVKP010030796.1:0-27598 GCA_004027715.1 Plecturocebus donacophilus
AAATCAAACACCACATGTTCTCACTCATAGGTGGGTGTTGAACAATGAGAACACAGGGACACAAGGAGGGGAGCATTACACACTGGGGTCTGTCGGGGGGAAAATAGGGGAGGGACAGCAGGGGGTGGGGAGTTGGGGAGAGAGAGCATGGGGAGAAATGCCAGATATAGGTGATGGGGAGGAAGGCAGCAAATCACACTGCCATGTGTGTACCTATGCAACAATCTTGCATGTTCTTCACATGTACCCCAAAACCTAAAATGCAATAAAAAAAAAAAAAGGAAAAAAAATAAAAATAAATAAAAATAAAATGTTACTTCAGTTGTCACCATCTTCTTTGCCTTTGGGAAAGACATATACATATATAAAATAGAGCTAAATATAGATATATAAAATATATCTATATTTTATAGAGAGCTATACAAAATTTCTAGTTCTATTTTATATATATGATTTTTTATGTATAAAATTTTATTGTTCTAGAAAAAAAATTGATGGTATTATTACCTGTTCTCCAAAGTGAGTAAAGCAGAGTAAATTCCCATCTACACAGCCAATACAAATATACTGTGAGCAACATCGTGGGGAAGAGAAGAGTGGTTTTCCACAGGAATGTTTCCAAATAACATTCCCAGTAGCCTGTCACAGGAAAAAGCAATTCACAGCTTTTTACATCATCCTACTAATCAGACACCCCTTATAAAACAAACTTATACATCTCCCAGTGGTAGAGCTAAAATATCAGAAAATGCTATATTGGTATGTGGACATTATAAATGAAGCTGGTATACATAGATAAAATTAATCAATGCTATTTATGAGAACTAGGAAAAAGGCTTAGTAAAACAAGCAAAGAAATAACACCTAAGAGCTATCCCTATGATGGACATAAAGTTCTTAATATGATAAAAAAAATTCTGTCAGTTTAAAAAGAAGGTAAAAGATATATAGAGGAGCTGGGCATGGTGGCTCACGCCTATAATCCCAGCACTTTAGTAGGCTGAGGTGGGTGGATCACAAGGTCAGGAGTTCAAAACCAGCCTGACCAACATGGTGAAACCCCATCTCTACTAAAAATACAAAAATTAGCCGGGCGTGGTGGTGTATGCCTGTAATCCCAGCTACTCAGGAGGCTGAGGCAGGAGAATCACTTGAACCTGGGAGGTGGAAGTTGTAGTGAGCCAAGACTGTACCACTGCACTCCAGCCTGGATGACAGAGCGAGATTCCGTCTCGAAAAAAAAAAAAAAAATACATACGGGAACTTAAATTTTCTTATCTTTCTAGATTTCATGTCAATCATTTTTAATGAATTCTAGTTTAGTGTATGCGGATCACTATAATTAACTGAAAACTATTCAAACTTTCAGAGCTCAAAACAAAACTTTTAAAAATTAAAAGATAGGAAATAAAATCAATGTGTATTATTTTATGCCTACAGGATTTACAGCCAGTAAAAGTCCTCCCAATGTAGCACAATACAAATGATGTGGAATCAGGTTCAAACACGGAGAGGAAAAGACAGTTCCTCCACATTTTGACTTCCAAACACAATTCTTTCTCTGCGAATAAGAAAATAAATTAATTTGTTTTTGCTGATGGTTAACAAATCCATATATCCTACCCTTCATGATATTGTATCTGTTTAGTTAATATGTTTTTATCTTTAGTGTAAAATACATGCCTACTGTGAAAAATCAGGTTAGTATAAAGAAGACAAAGGACACCACCCAGAGACAACCAATGTTAACATTTTAGCATTTTCTCATTTGATCTTTTTGGGGTATGGGTGTGTGTGTGTGTGTCTGTGCATACACATCTAATACACACACACACACACACACACACACACACACACACACGATTTAATATAGTTGAGATCATCCTGAATATACAACTTGGTATCATGTTTTGCTCATTGATTCTGTAAAATGATTTAAATATAATTTTAATGCATAGTATCCCATATGAACATAAATCATTTCTCTCTCTACCTTATCATTGAACATTTTTTGGAATTTCTTGGTACTATAAACAACTTAGAAACAGGCCTCTTATTGCCTGTATTTGACTGTGTTTCTGATTACTTGCCAGGATTTCTAAAAAAAGAATTTTATTGGATCAAAGTATATAACATTGTTACCTATGGTCAAATTGTTTTCATTAGAGGCCTCACCAGTTACAACCTCTTACCAATCTCATCAGTATTTAATGTTATGACAGATATGTTTTCTAATCTAATACCATTTGTTTCTCTATCTCACCGATTTTAATTTTCATTCCTTTGATTATTAAATTTATGATATATTTATATACATTTACTAGCCATCTCTTCTTTGGGGTCCTGTGTATTTATGTCACTTATTTTTCTATCTATCTGGGTCTTTATATTTGTCTTATTAATTTTATATTTGATCTTAATTTTCATTTACACTTATAAATGAATTTCTGCTTTTTTTACATTTATTTCAAAATTTTGCCCAGCTTGTTTAATATCATAATTCTTATATAACATTTTAATTTTTATGTAATCAGGTCTTAAAATACCTTACTGATACCTTCCTTTGTGATTCTATTTCTGTTGTCAAGATGATAATCCTAAATTCTTTACATTCCAAAACTCTGAGCAGCACACTTATTTGTGGCAAATTTGGTAATGAAGTTAAAAAGGTCTTAAGATATTAAGACTTAATTAATGCTTTATTCTTCCCAGACCACAATGATAAGCTTGGGAAATAGTTAATACCTGTTCCAAGACTCAACTGCACCTGACAGTTACTCACTCTTCTTCTAAGTATTAGAAATTTAATGCTTCTGTGCTTATGGTATTAGACTAATAAGGTGAATTTTTTTTTTTTTTTTTTTTGAGACACAGTCTCACTCTGCCACCCAGGCTGGAGTACAGTGTCATGATCTTGGCTTACTGTAACCTCCATCTCCCAGGTTCAAGCAGTCCTTCCACCTCAGCCTCCTGAGTAGCTACCATTACACATGTGCAACATCATGCCCAGCTAATTTGAGGTGAATTCTTACATAAATATCTAAAGCATAGGCATGCTGGTCATGAGATCCAATGTAAATGAGTCCTGTGGTTGGATCCATGGTTGGTGAGCTTTTGACAGTATCTTCAGTAGTAAACATCCAGTATTTTTCCCCACTATTACTTTTCAGAACATAAACTAATCCATTGTAACAGCCTGCAGAGAAATAAAACATAAAACATTTGATATAGATATATCACTGGAAAATAATTCTTTAGCCTATATCATGCAATTTATATTCAGTCCTCCTCTATACATAGGCTCTATGATCAGCTCATCTGGCTTACATTTTAGCAGTGTAAAGCAGGAACTGAATAGTAATCACTTGTGTAAAATATCTATTTAGTAGGTGTATCATCTTTTAAAAGCACTTCACTAATTTTTTTTACATACTTCTTTTTAAAAAGTGCTTCACTATTTTTGACACGTCTGGATTCAAATTTCATCACACTATCACTGGGCAAATTACCCAGTGTTGCTAAGCTCCAAATTATTCATCTGCAGAATGTGGATTCACCTATATCCACGGTCATTGTGACAATTCAGATAATGTGAATAAATGCCCATGCACAAAAGGTGTTTAAGAAGTGCTAACATTAATAGTCAATGTTCATTGAGCATTTACTATGTGTCAGGTGTTATTCTAAGTACATTACATCTATTAATTCATTTAATCCTCACAGTGAAGTACTATTATAACCACATTTTTTAGATGACAAAATTGAAGCACAGAGAGACTAAATTACTAGTGAAAAATTACACAGCTCATATGTGGCAGAACCAAGATCTGAATCTAAGAAGTCAAGCTCTAGAGCCTATGCTCTTAACAACTAAACTGCTTTTCCCAAATTGCTGCTATGGATGAGAAGACAGGGCAGGAGTCCTTGACTTTGGTGTAGCCAAAATAACCTAGCTGGAAATAGAGATAGTTCAAATCTCCAAAGTGAAGGTCACTCAAGTTCCCTGGAGATCAGGATAATCACAAGTAGACTTTGGGGACAGATATTTAGGGCAGTTTCATTGATGCCCACTCTCTAGATGGCTCTGCCTATGGCCACTGCCACTCATTTGAGGCCCAATTCCCAATGTACTTTTTTTATGCTTTTTTTTCCTGGCAGTTATTACTTAGTGGCAAGAGAGTACTGGCCAGCTCAGAGATGACAAAAAGAAATGTCCTACATAGCAGAGCACCCCAGAACTCAGCTGGGTAAAGATTTCTGTCAATTCAGTTTAATTCCAAAAGAAAATACAGAAGAAAATCTTTTTGACCTTGGATTAGGCAAAGATTCCTAAGATATGATACCAAAAGCACGACCTATTAAAAAAATAAACTGGACTTCATCAAAATAAAGAACTCCTCTTCAAAAGACACTATGTTACTATCCTAAGAGAATAAAAAACAAGCCCCAGACTGAGAGAAAACATGCAAAACACATGCAGAAATTCTGTCTCTACAAAAATTACAAACATTAGCCAGGTGTGGTGGTGCATGTCTGTAGTCCCAGCTACTCCAGAGGCTGAGGTGGGAGAATCACCTGAGCCCAAGAGTTCAAGGGTGTAGTGACCCATGTTCATGCCACTACACTCCAGCCTGGGTGACAGAGCAAAACCCTGCCTCAAAAAAAAAAAAAATGTTTAGCATCCCTGGTCACTACATAAAGGCAAATTAAAACCACCATAAAATACCACTCATGATTATTTCAACGGCTGTAACAAAAAAAATTTAAAGCTGACAATACCAAGAACTAGCAAGAATGTGGTGCAACTGGACCTTTCACACATTGATGGTGGAAATGCAAAATGGTTTAGTCACTTTGAGAAATAATTTGGCAGTTTCTTATCATTCAGGTGTATAACTGAAAGTATCCGGTAGTGTAATTTTCAAAATGCCGTTGTTAAAGGGGTGAGACGTCACCCACCACCTGTAGAAGTCTAGCCTGCAGGCCCTGACTCAACCACAGATGAATGAATGCACTCTCACACCATTACAGAGATGCAGGTGAGCTAGGGATGGCCGTTGGCTCCTTTCAGAGGGCGAAATGCAACCAATTGATCAATACCCTCTGTCCATCCACACATTTATTCCATCCAGATTTTACAACAGAGGTTCTAAGTTAACACACTTGTGGATAATTAACATGGTTAAAAGAGTGGTTATACCAATGATAAAAGCTTTAGGTTCCAGGCCCAGAGTAAACACTATTAACAGGTAATTCCCCTTTGACCTCCCACTGGGAGGGCTATCCAGTACAAAGTTTACATAAGTAAACAGAGTGGAGATAAAGTGATGTGGGGTAAGCAGACTTAAACTGGGAAGGCCTTTGATTCACTCTATCTCTTTCCTATGCCTAATGTTAATGAGGCAGCTGCCTTCAACCTGCCTCAATAAAACCTTTTGGCCTTCCAAAAAGTTTGAGACTAATCTATAACTTTTCCTAATATATCTTTAATATTTTACTAACCACCCCGAGTTAATATCAACATAGGGGAAGAAGGGAAGAATCAAATTCAGATTCAAGTAGACTGCCGCTAGGATAGCATAAGTAGGGAAAGCTATTCATAAGCCTTTAGTCTGAAAAGCTTTGATGAAGATTCCATGAGCATGTAAAATGAAACCTAACATATTTGGGAGAGTAAAAAGAGAGTTGTAGTCGGGGGAGATATTATATCCAGGACCCCCATATTCCTAATAAAGTAAAAGTCACCTATACTTTAATGTAACTCAGCAGCAGGTAGTAGCCAACACTTAATGAGCAGTTATGAAAAAATGCTCGCCAGACATGGTGGCTCATGCCTGTAATCTCAGCACTTTGGGAGGCTGAGGTAGGCAGATCGCTTGAGCCCAGGAGTTTGAGGCCAGCCTGAGCAACATGCAGAAACTCTAACTCTACAAAACAATTCAAACATTAGCCAGGTGTGGTGGCACATCCCTAGCAATGCACCAATGGATTCATAAACAATTATCTCATTTAATCCTCCCAAAAGCTTGATAAAGATTCTGGTGGTTCTAAAATATGCCCATGAATTCTTTGATGCACTTCCTTTAGAGGTGGAGCCTGACTCTCTTCCCCTTGAGTGTGGTTTGAACTAAGTTATAGACTTTTTTGTTTTTTGAGACAGAGTCCTGCTGTTTTCCCAGGCCAGAGTGCAGTGGCACAATCACCACTAACAGCAGCCTCAACCTACAGGGCTCTAGTGATCCTCCCACCTTAGTCTTCTGAGTAGCTGGGACTACAGGCATGTACTACCATGCCTGGCTGATGTTTGTATTTTTTTGTAGAGACAGAGTTTCTGCATGTTGCCCAGGCTGGTCTTGAAATCCTGGGCTCAAGCAATCTGTCCGCCTTGGCCTGTCAAAGTGTTGATATTACAGATGCGAACCACTGCACCCAGCCGAGTTACACACTTCTAATTAACAGAAGAAAACAAAAATGATGGTATGGAATTTGAAAGTCTAGGTCATAAAAGGTACTCTCTTCCTCCTTACTTGCACTCTCCTCGATGACTCACTCTAAGGAATGTTAGCTGCCATGTTGTAAGGGCAGTCAAGCAGCCTAGAGAGAGGCTCATGTGGCAAGAATTAAAGCTTCCTGCCAAGAACCAGCAAAGAACTGAGGCTTTCTGCTAATAGTGATGCAAATGAGCTATCTTGGCAGATTTTCCAGCCCAAATCAAGCTTTCAGATGGCTATAGCCACATGAAAGCCCTGAGGAGAACTGCCAGCTAAGCTGCTCCTAAATTGCTGACCCATAGAAACTATGAGACAATAAATTTGTCTTGTTCTAGGTTGTTGAGTTTTAGGGTATTTGTGATGCAGCAACAGCTTTATTATTATTCCCTTTTACTCACAAGGAAAGTGAAGTTCTAAGACGCTGAGTAACTTGCTAAAGGTCACAGAGCCCATAACAGCTATAGAACTAGGTTCAAATCCAGGGACTCTTGACCCCAAGGCCCACATTGTTAATCAGCACATGATTAACTAACACTTTTTGACAGCAACCAAATCCATCATACATAGATTTTTTAAAAAATTTAACTTGGACCTATGAAGATTATTGTATGGTAATTCAATTTAATGCCACAAACCTCAAATTCAAAAACTTACCCACCACAATAAAGTTTCCACACTTAGATACACAGGCTGAGGATTCAATTCGATCTCCCAAACTCTGTTCCCATTTCACCTTCCCAGAGTAAAAGTCAACTGCCTTCATTTTATGAGAATGGGAACCAATGTACACAGTTGTAGATGACTCATCAAAAGCAGGTATTACAACCAGTGGTGAAGCATCTACACATTTGCCTGTGTCTGACATCCACCTCATATGTAACTCCATTTTCTGAGTCCCTATTGCAGGTTTCCCCTCTTCAGGAACTTTTGCAACACAGGATGGATCTTTTGATTTCCCAATAAGAACTGGAGAATTTGGGCCTTTTACATTTTGAGTGTTGGTCTGTGAAACTGAATCAGAAGGATAGGCTGAAGAGCAATGTCCTAACTTTGGTAAAAACCTAGTAGTATTCAGAGACAAAATTTGACTCCCTCTGCTCAGTGCAACAAAAGCATTAATCTCATTGTGGCAACTTAAAGTCATGATGGCTTTCCGATGTAAAGATGTTCCACTGGCTTCCTCTTGATTAATGTTGCTGAGTTTCCTTTTTGTGGCACAACTCTTCCTGAATGTCACATCTTCATCTGGAAACACTGTTTGAAGGATGTGATTATAAATCTCTAAAATGGAACTGCTGAGAATCATTTCCAGAAGCCTAGGTACTGATGTCCCAACAAGTTTTTCAATCTCACTGAGGAGTTGCGTGGACTTTAGTGAATCTCCACCACTGTTTAAGAATCGTGACTCATCAGGAACCTTCAAAAGATCTTCTGGGAGATTCAAAGTATACTACAGAGGACAAAATAGAGAAATATGGTGACGTAAAGGTCTAAAACCAAAAGACTTCAACATTTACAGGTAATATATAGAGATGAGAGTAAATACATTAATAATTAGAAATATAAGCCAGGTATGGTGCCTCATGCCTGTAATTCCAGCACTTTGGGAGGCCGAGGCAGGCAGATCACCTGAGGTCAGGAGTTCGAGACCATCCTGGGCAACATGGTAAAACCCTGTCTCCACTAAAAACACAAAAATTAGCTGGGTGTGGTGGTAGCTGCCTGTAATCTCAGTTACTCAGAAGGCTGAGGCAGAAGAATTGCTTGAACCGGGTGGGTGGAGGTTGCAGTGAGCCAAGACTGTGCCACTGCACTCTGGCCTGGGTGACAGAGTGAAACTCCATCTCAAAAATAATAATAATAACAATTAGAAATACAAAATAAATACTTTTAATAAAGTTTTAAATTGTTTTATTTATGTTAAAGAAGATCACTGTGCTACCAATTTTGTCACAAATTCATCTAACAGTACAAAATATGCTTCCCTTTACAGCAGTTTTCTTACCCATAAAATTGGGACAAAAACATTTGATTTATTAAGCATAAAGCCCAGAAGATACCAACAGCCAATATTTCTATAATATGGGAATAATTTATCTTCGGCTGCTTCATATAAATCAAAATTACTTTCCAATAATCTAAAAATGAAGTAGATGAGACTTTTATCTTAGATAACCTCTATTTTTAGACAAGGCTACACAATTACATCCTCCTTCTAGAACCCTTTAGAAAAGAAATATCTACATTTTATTTAAGAAAAATTATTAACTTATTGAGATATGTATATATTTTAAATTCTCTCTAAAAGAGAAGATTCTTTTAGAATAATGACATAAGCCCTAAGTATAACAAACAACACACTGTGGCTATAGCAAGATTTGGCTATTTTCTCAGCTCTGACAAGAGTGTTACTACATTCCACCAATCCTCTTAGAGAACAGTTATGTCAAAATAGGTTTTGTCTACTTATATCTTTTATGACTACTTCACTTTCAATAAATTTCTTTGTGGGGAACTTAATCTAATCTTACAGTAGAGAGCCTAACCTTCATTTTAATACAAATTGGATAAATGAAGCTATACTACCTAACATCTGGGTAGCAGTAACATTGTCAGAAAATTTTATGTAACTTGTTAGGATATCATTCCTTAAAGACATAAAATAACTTCTTTATAATAATAATTTTGTAACTTAAAAATTGTACCTTCCACAAATACTGTAATTTTTCCCAAAGGTCCTCTTTCCCACTGAGCTTATTCTCAGACTTCAAGTTTATATCGTTTAAATATATCTTGTTTAACTCAGAAACATCAATTTTGCCTTAATATAGAAAAGAAATAACAAATGTTTTAAAACAACATTTTAAAATTTCAATCAAAGCCTTTATATCTTCATTAGCCATATACATTTTTCTTTGTACAACACAGAAATCATATAAAGAGTTTGTTGTCAACAATCAGTTCTAAAAGGTAGTTTGATGCTCAAGAATGTAGAGAGAAACAGATGAGAAGAAGGCCAGGCATAGTGGCTCACTCCTGTAATCCCAACACTTTGGGAGGCTAGGTGTTCAAGACCAGCCTGGGCAATATAGCAAGACCCTGTCTCTACAAAACATTAAAATTGGCCTGTAGTCCTAGCTAGTCGGGAGGCTAAGATGAGAGGATCACTTAAACCAGGAAGTTGAGGCTGCAGCAGTGAGCCCTGACTGCACCACTGCACTCCAGCTTGGGTAAAGAAGTGAGACTCTGTCTCAAAAAAAAAAAAAGGGAGCTAATATTTATCCAATTTATCTCAATTTCAAGAGTTAAAGAAATAGTTTCATTAAATGAGTGATCACTGCATTTTAAAGTGTATAGTACATAAAAATGAAATTGGGAAGGCAATATAATATGGTGACTAAGTTATATATTTTTAAGTCAAACAGTCCTAGACAGACAAAACAAACAATAATAAAATTAAAATTAAAAAGTCCTAGATAGAATATCAATTCTAACACTGCAATAGGTTAATTGTATGTGTCAATGTGGGTGGGCCACAGGGTGCCCAGACTGAACATTTTTCTGGGTGGGTCTGTGAGGGTGCTTCTGGATGAGGTTAGTATATGAATCTAACTAAGGTCTCAGTAAAGTAGATAGGGCATCATCCAATCTGTTGAGGGCCAAAACAGAAAAAAGGCAGAGAAAGAAAGATTTGCACCCTTTTTCTATTTTTTTGAGACAGGGTCTCACTCTGTTGCCCAGGCTGGAGTGCGGTGGCGCAACCTCGGCTTACTGCAACCTCTCACTCCTGGGTTCAAGTGATCCTCCTAGCTCAGCCTCCCAAGTAACTGGGACTACAGGCATGCACCACCACACTCAGCTACTTTTTTTTTGTATTTTCAGTAGTCAGGGTTTCACCATTTTGGCCATGCTGGTCTCAAACTCACAACCTCAAGTGATCCCCCCACCTTGGCCTCCCAAAGTGCTGGGATTACAGGCGTGAGTCACTGCGCATGGCCTGCACCCTTTTTCTTGCATCACTGTTTAAGCTAGGACATCTCATCTCCTCCCGTCCTCAAATCAGGATTTACATCATCAGCTCCCCTGATTCTCAGGCCTTAGGACTCAGACTGAATATACCACTGACTTTCCTAAGTCTCTAGCTTGTCAAAGGCAGATTATTAGACTTCTTAGCTTCCATAATTGCATGAGTCAATTCCTGACAATAAATCTTTTATATATCTATATACTGGTTCTGTTTCTCTGGAGAACCCTGACTACTATACTAATATAATCACTAATTAGCAAAATGATTTTTGGAAAATTACTTAACCTCTGTGTTTTCTTTTTTTTTGAGACGGAGGTCTTGCTAGTTTGCCAAGGCCGGAGTACAGTGGTTATTTACAGGTACAAACATAGCACAATGTACCCTCAAACTCCTGGCCTCAAGCCATCCTCCACTTTAGCTCCCCTGAGTGGCTGAAACTGCAGGCGCTCACCACCATGCCCCACCTAATTACTTAACCTCTTTAAGCCTTATTTTCCTTATCTGTATATAGGAATAATATCACCTACCCACAGGATTTTCTGAAAATAAAATGAAGTAATTATATAAAGCATTCAAAAGAGGGTCTATCACAATAAATACTAGTACCATTTATAAAAATAATAAAGATTTGTGTGACCATTAAGCTAGTTATGAATACAATTAGTATTATTTGGCACTGAAACACATCTGCTTTAAATTACCGTGGGATGTAAATGGTAGAGTATCAATCAATACAAGTTCATCCGGGATTGCATGACTTGGAAGATGTTTCTGCAGTTCTTTAAAGATGTAATCTTTTACTAAAGCATCTTTAGATACCAAGAAGAGAATTAATTTTTCCTGATTATACCATGTAACTGCACAAGACTCCACTTGCTGAAGCTCTTCAGCAACCTATAAAAGAGATTATCCCAATTTGCCAATGAGGATATTTACAAACAAGCTTCCTAAAAGCTTACTTTTTTATGTCTGAAATCACAACAATTGAATTAAGTTTTGGAATATACTGGAGATTTTTAAAAAATTATTTTTTACTGTTACTATTACTTGCACATAGGTTTCACAATATTTTTCAAAATAATAGGTCCTAAAGCAAAATAAGCCAGTTTCATTTCACAAATCTCAAAATACAATTTGTCACTTATTTAAAGTATAACTATCTCTTCATGCTGGGGATAAGGGGCACACTGAATTATTAATACCTTTTATTGTAATTTAACACTAACACAAAAACGACAGGTATAAATAATACAGACCCCTGGCACAGAAAATTGGTGGTGGCTGCTTCTAATACCTACATATATGGATAGATACTTAATATTTAAATAGTTTTACCTGTTGTACAAGTTCAATGTTAAGACGTTTGCCATGACGTTTGATCTGACTATCCTTTCGTCCCAGAAAAAATATCTCTCCATCTTTCACAGTCACAAAGTCTCCTGTGGCTCGCATTGTGCCAAGTGGTACTGTCACTTCATCATCAAGAAAACACACTCTGTTTCTGCCACCTTCCCAAGATATAAACGCAATGTCATAAAAATCCAAGGAAAATATATTAAAAACCATCAAATCAACAACATCTCCCAAAGTTCAGTGACTAAACTTCAAAATTTAAATATTAAAAGGAGGTTCATTTTTAAATGTTATCTGATAAAATCAGACATAAAAAGTTCAATAAATAAGCAAAGAGATAAAATGAAATGTATTTCTTAAAATTTATGGAATTAAAAAATCCTTAGACTACTGATTAAATATAATTTTGCTTATAAATAGGAAGGTCCAAGTTACAGTTTCTAAATTACCTTTGTTAGTGTATTACAAATTATCTGAAATAATTATTGTAACATTTTATATTTCATGACTCTATGAATGAGATTAAAAACTATCATTGAAAAGCATGAGATAGACATATGTAAAACAGGAAAATAATAAAATTAACACATCAGATCTTTTTTCTTGAAAATATTAAATTACCAATCAACAAATATAAAACAACCTAAAAATACTTGACCACTGCCTTCTTGAATTTTGAAGCCATTAGTATCTCTAACTTCAACTACTGTTCCAAGAAGTGGAAATCCCAGGTGTACAGGCAATTCACATCTATGAAAATAAGACCCAGAACAGGTTTGAAAGTTTTCCTTTGAATATTTTCCAATATATTTAAATCATACCATATCAAATAAAGAAAAAAAGTTTGTTATGCTATAATTCAAAGACTGACAAGAGGAAAAGGTTAGGTGGAAAGGTTATCATATTAGTTCATTACTATTTAGTACAAAATGTTGTAGCAGTATCTTCGCACTAGCTATAGTAAGGAAGGTTCTGGATTCCCAACTTAAAATATTAGATACAATCAGCCGGGCACAGTGGCTCACGCCTGTAATCCCAACACTTTGGGAGGCTGACGCGGGCGGATCACAAGGTCAAGAGATTGAGACCATCCTGGCCAACATGGTGAAACCCCATCTCTACTAAAAATACAAAAATTAGCCAGGCATCGTGGTGTGCGCCTGTAGTCCCAGCTACTCAGGAGGCTGAGGCAGGAGAATTGCTTGAACCCGGGGAGCGGAGGCTGCCGTGAGCCAAGATCGTGCCACTGCACTCCAGCCTGGACAACAGAGCAAGACTCAAAAAAAAAATTAGATACAATCGTGTTTCTAAAATTATTACCCCAGTGCTTATCAAAAACACTGTCAATGTTAAGATCCTGGAAATATACAGTCTCTCTTCTCTATACAGTATAATGAAAACCCTTACTTTAAAGTAGAGTTAAGAATCTTCTCTGGAATCCTATAAATAGTCGCCCAACTTGATACCTCTGTGATACCATAAACATTAAATATTTGTGTTTTATTGCCTTCTCCTCTCCAGCTTCTGAGAACTGTCAATGATGGAAACACTTCACCACCAAGGGCTAATACTCGAAGAGAAGTAGTGGCTGACAAAACAGTTGACTTGATAAGCTGAGATCCAAATCTTCTAAGCAATGTTGGTGTTGCCTGTAGATACATTAAAATTTATTTATTTCCCTTCAATTCTTTAAAAAAGTAAGCATTGTAGTTATTATTTCAAAGTTAACATTTAGAGCCCACATGGAAATTAAGGCTGTGTTTAACAAATGGGAAATCCCATTCAGAAAACTATTGGTGCAACATTATCTTCATTAAAAAAAAATTTTTTTTTGAGACAGGGTCTCACTCTGTTGCCCAGGCCGGAGTGCAGTGGCGTGATCACCGCTCAATGCAGCCTCAACCTCCCAGGCCCAAATGATCTTGCAACCTCAGCCTCCTAAATAGCTGGGACTACAGGCACGTACCACCATGCCTAGCTAATTTTTTAAATTTTTTGTATGGATAGGGTCTGTGTTCCCCAGGCTGGTCTTGAATTCCTGGGCTCAAACAGTTCTCCTACCTTGGCCTCCCAAAGCACTAGGATCACAGATGTGAGCCACCAAGACTGGCCCAACATTATCTTCATAATGTGGATATCAGTTATTCTTTAGAAAAAAACTTAAGCAAAAATATTACTTATGTTTCATCATGCAGTTTACACAAAAAGATTTAATGATAAAAAGAACAAAATCTATAAAATCAATTTATATTTCCTTTTTAACTCTGTATAAAAAGTATATAAAAGGGTTTAAAAATGTGCCTAAGGAAAACAATAATGAATAAGGATTTATTATAACAGCTTTATTGAGGTATAACTGACATAAACTATTTTAAGTATACAATTTAATATGTTTTGATATATGTATATACTAGGAAAACCATCACCACAATCAAAATAATGAACATAACTGTCTTAGTCTATTCAGATTACTGTAACAAAAATACTGTAGACTGGGTAAGAAATGCAGTGTTCATGGTTCCGGAGATGGGGAAGTCCAAGATCAAGGTGTGGGCAGACTTAAGTGTCTAGTAAGCACTCTACTTCATAGATGGTACCTTCTTGCTGTGTTCTCACATGGTAGAAGGGACCAATATGCAACCTCAGGTTTGTTTTATAAGAGCACAAATCTCATTAATGAGGTTTCCATCCTCCTAAAGGCCCCACATCTTAATACCAACAGATTGGGGATTCGATTTCAACATGAATTCTGGAGAGACACAAACATTCAGATGACAGCAATATTCATCACTCTCAAAATTACCTGTGTACCACTGTAAGTCTTCCCTCCAACTGGACCCCCTTATCCAGACAACCACTGATCTATTTTCTGTCACTACAGATCAGAATAATCTTGTATAATTCCATTAATATAAATTATATATAATTATACATAATTATAAATGGAAATGATATATTTCATTTATATAATGGAATTATAAAATAGTCTGTTTTGACCTGACTTCTTTCATCCAACATAATAGATACAATTCATCTATGCTGCTAAGTATATCAACAGTTCATTCCTTTTTATCGCTAAGTGGTATTTTACCATATGGATCAGGACTAGGTTTCACAGTTCCATATAAAATTTAAGATCAACTTATTCATTTCTACCAAAAAAGCCCACTGCACTTTGCTAGGAAGTGTGTTTAATTTACAGATCAATTTGGGGAGAAATGCAATCTCAACAATATTAAAACTTCTAATCTATAAAGACAAAATGTTATTTAAGTCTCTAATTTCTATCAACAATGTTTTATAGTTTTCGGTGTACAAATCTTGCTCTTTAGCTTTATTCCTATTTTATTGTTTTTGTTGCTAGTGTAAATATTATCTTAATTTCACTTTTAGATATTTCTCTTATATACATATAAATATGCAGGTACAAATATATATATAGAAATACAAATGATTTTTGTATATTGATCTTCTATCCTCCAACCTGACTAAACTTTATTATTGCTAGGAGTCCTCCTCACCACCCCCACCCCCAACAAAATTTTCTGTATACAAGATCATACTACCTACATATAAAGAGAGTTGTACTTCCTCCTGTCCAACATAAGTACCTTTAATATTTTTCCTTCTTGCCTTATTGTATTGGCAAGAACCACTAGAATGTTAAAGTGGCAAAAGCAAACATGCTTCCCTTGTTTCCAATCTTAGGGTCAAAGCATTCAGTCTTTTATCAAGTATGGTGTCATATTAGCTGCAGTGCTACTGTTGGAGCCCCTCTTCACACTAGAGAACTTCCCGTCTATTCCTAGTTGTTGGGAGCTTTTTAAAAAATCATAAATGGGTGTTAGATTTTGCCAAATTCTTTCTCTGCATATATTAAGATAGGTATGTGCTTTCCGTTCATTATTCTTTATGCTTTATATATCATCGATAATTTCTGGATATTAAACCAAACATGCATTCCTGGGATAAATCCCACATGGTCACCTTTAAATTTACTGAGACTTGTTTTGTGGCTTAGCATATGACTTATCCTATGAAATGCGCCAATGTGCTTAAAAAGAACTCTGCAATCACTGGATAGAATGTTCTGTATATGGCATTTGGTTGATAATGTTGTTCAAGTCTTCGATTGATTTCTGTCTAGTTTTTCAACCAATTATTGAAAGTGGAGTATTAAAATCTCCAACTACTGAGCTATTTATGTTTTCAATTTTGTCCATTTTTGTTTCAGGTATTTGGAAGCTCTATTTTTAGGTGGATATACATGTATAATTGTTACATCTTACTGATATAACAATGTACTTACTGATGTACTAACAACCTTATCCTTATAAAATTGTTATTGTTGCTCTTTTTTTTTTTTTTAATTGCCAGTACATTTCTTTGTTAGTAACCTGCCTGGACTAAATCCATGAAATCTGTCTCCCCTAGTATATTTGCCCACTGATGTTGCTACTTAGTTGTTTATTAAAAAATATATATTCTTTTTAGTTGGAGTTCCTATGGGTCATCCCATGTGTAGAGAACAAGTGATCAATCAATGATCACTACACAGACTGCCCAAGTGTGGACTGTCCAAATGTAGACAGTCTATCAAGTCATTGGTTAGACAGACAACTTGAATTTTAATTCAGAAAAAATGATTTAAGGTCATGGCTTGTAAAATATTTACAAAGTAGAATGACTCTACATCCCAGTAGGTACTTACTATTCCAAATCTGTATGTGGATAGGGGAGTTCATTCAAAGTTTAGGTCATTTTCAAGCCTGATCCATCTTTTATTTTCTATGGGCCCTTTTGTGTCTCTTATGTGCATGCACACAGCCTCAGGTTCAGTCAGGAGTTGCATCAGCCCTCTGGTCTCTGATTCACATGAGCGCAACCTCAGCCAGGAATATGCTTATCTCACCACCACTGCAACCTTAGGCTAGAAGAGCTGTTGACCTCTCAGGCTAGGGAGCTGTAGGGCTCCCTACTGGCCTACTTCAAGATCATCATTTCCATAATGCTGCTGCTGGTCATGGGCATTACTGACTATTATAAATTAAGTGAGCCCTTTCAAACAGAAAGAATCTGTGTGATGACTGAATTGAGACAGAGATGACAGGAGCAGACCCATGCCAGAATGCCACGAAGTTCCACTATTTTCACATAAAATTCAGCAGTTTCAAAAAACGTAAACATTTCTAAGATTGCTATATGTTTTTGATTGATTTCCAAATGTTGAAATGCTTGTTTTTTTTCCATTTCGTCCAGCTTTATAGTTGTTTTTTGGGGGAAGAGGATCTGTTTATCTCTTCACTTGGCCAGAGCCAAAAGTCTCTTGGAAATAAAGATTTTTAAATTATTTATTTCAATTAAATCTAAGGAGTCATAACAGACAACTTGAATTTTAATTCAGAAAAATGATTTAAGGTCATGGCTTGTCAAAATCTTTACATAGTAGAATGATTCTACACCCTCATAGGTACTTATGTACCAGTTGAGATTCTGGCTTTTAGTAATAAATTATGATGACAACACTATAAAGCATCCTAAATCATGCTCTAAACTGTTATGCCAAGAGGTTTATTGTACTGAAAATCTCTTGTCAAAATAAAGGCTGAAATGGTCCTGGCTCATTTTCACTAAGCCAAATTTCAATGTTCTGGCCTAATTTCTGTAAGGATAATATCAACTTTGAACTCAACAAATAAATGCATATCTATGATACTCAGCAAGATAAAAAAAAAAATAATGGAGGCCAGGCGCGGTGGCTCATGCCTATAATCCCAGCACTTTGGAAGGCTGAAGCAGGTGGATCACTTGAGGTCAGGAGTTTGAGACTAGCCTTGTCGACATAGTGAAATCCTGTCTCTACTAAAAATACAAAAATTAGCCAGGTGTGGTGGCACATGCCTATATTCCCAGCTACTCGGGAGGCTGAGGCAGGAGAATCACTTGGAACCAGGAGGTGGAGGTTGCAGTGAGCAGAGATCACAACACTGTACTCCAGCCTAGGTGACAGAGTGAGATTCTGTCTCAAAAAAATAAGAAATAAAAAAAACAGAAATACTTTTTAGATACTCATAAATGGAAATGATAAACTGAGAGGCAGAATACAAGTCAGCATCCTTTGCTAGTAAATCATTCTAGACATACAAAAATGAGACTTAGCAGATAATAGAAAAAACAGGGAATGTTAAAGCTTCTTCCAAGTTTTTAAGGAAAAACTCAGAAAAAAATGGAAAACATTATTATGCTGACCTATTCCTAGGTGCCAACCTAATATTTTACTCTAACATGTTTTACTTTTAGACCACACATGGTGACTTATGCCTGTAGTAATCCTAGCACTTTAAGAGGCTGAGGTGGGAGGATCACTTGAGCCCAGGAGTTCAAGACCAGCCTGGGAAACACAGGGAGACCCTGTCTCTACAAAAGATTTAAAAAATTAGCCAGGCATGATGGCATGCACCTGTGGTCCCAGCTACTTGGAGGGCTGAAGTGAGAGAATCACTTGAGCCCCAGATGTCAAGGTTGCAGTGAGCCGTGAGCACACCACTACTGCACTCCAGCCTGGGTGACAAAGCAAGACCCTGTTTCAAAAAACAAAGTTTTAAAGGGCATCAAGTTTAAATAATATAACTTTGTTACCCAGAGTATATAAATAAAAAATGTCCAAATATATTTGAAGTTTGTAATAAACCAAAAATCAATCCTTTCCCAAGAAACCCCTTATTCCTGAAACAAATAAAAGAGGTCTTTAATTTTCTCCAAAGCTTAGTCTATTTCACTTTGGGGCCTTTTCCTCCCAAAGTAACTCAAGATATTCTATTCTTTTCAATTTTCAAAGCTTTAGTAGTATGTGTTTGACAGCTTTTTCTTTTTCTTTTTTTTGAGACTGAGTCTTGCTCTGTTGCCCAGGCTGGAGTGCAGTGGCATAAGCTGGGTTCACTGCAACCTCCACCTTCTGGATTCAAGAGATTCCCCTGCCTCAGCCTCCTGAGTAGCTGGGATTACAGGCATGCACCACATGATCGCTAATTCTTGTATTTTTAGCAGAGATGGTGTTGTGCCATGTTGGCCAGGCTGGTATCGAATTCCTGACCTCAGGTGATCCGCCTGCCTCAGCTGTCCAAAATGCTGGGATTACAGGCGTGAGCCACCACGCCTGGCCTTGACAGCTTTTAAAATCCCTGCTTCATGTCTAATTAGGTCTGGGTAAGATTTTTATTTGTAAATAAAATCTGTCTAAGGAGCGCTTTAGTAAATAAAAAGTGTATATATATTAAAGCAAAAATCCTTGATGACTTGTACATCATTTGAAAGAAACCGGACTTAGGAGAGAGAAGATGAACCCTGACAACACAGCTAAAATTCAGTATAAGAAAAGGCATGTGCCTTACACAAAGGAAAGGACAGCCTGTCAGCTTCTATAACTCTCCTCCTCACTCAAACCAAGTCAAATGTGATCTGCTGATAATATTCCCAATAACTACTGTGAGCTAAATAAAATCACCATGAAACTGTATGAAAAATTTGTTATATTCTTATAACAGTAAGTTTCTATCAGTTTCTCAGAAAAATCTGATCTCAAAAACGTTAAAAACTGCTAAAGTAAATTTATCTGAGATTGTGCTAAAACATCAAACAAGAGGATGAGACTTAAAGAGATAGAATTCACTGACCTAACATACAAGGAAAGTCTCCTTCCCTTTTAGTAACTATCAACCAAATCTATCAAGGAACTTTGCAAACATTCCCTGAGAAACATGCTCCTTGAATTTTACAGGTAAATAAAACAGTTACGGTAAAATCTTACCCGGATCCACAGAATTCACAGAATGACTCACTAACAGATGAGAATTTTTATCCACTGACACCAACAAGCCACACTGCTGTATTCAATTCATATATATATATATACACATACATTAGGATGAAAAACACATTGCCTTAAAAAAGTTCAAAGTATCAAATTTTGTTTTTGTACCAGAAATTTAATATCCTCTCAATTCTCGTTATTCTGGATAAAAACCTGATAATTGCAGTTTATCAAAATAGAAAGTGGAGGCCAGGCATGGTGGCTCACACCTGTAAGCCCAGGACTTTGGGAGTCCAAGACGGGCGGATTGAGGAGTTCGAGACCAGGAAGCCAGGAGTTCGAGACCAGCCTGGCCATCATTGCAAAATACCGTCTCTACTATACAAAAATTAGCTCGGCATGGTGCCACCTGCTTGTAATCCCAGCTACTCAGAAGGCCAAGGCACAGGAACCTCTTAAACCCAAAAGACAGAGATTGCAGCGAGCTGAAGTAGCACCACTGTACTCCAGGCTGGGCGACATGAGTGAGACTCTGTCTTTAAAAAAAAAAAAAAAAAAAGACAATGGACAGTAATAAATAAGATGCACATACATATGCACACAGGTACACAAATATAACACACTATGGTCTGAGTGTTGGTGTCTCCCCTCAAATTTGTAAGTTGAAATCCTAACTCTCAGGCCAGGCACAGTGGCTCACACCTGTAATCCCAGAACTTCAGATGCTGAGGCAGGAGGATCACTTAAGGCCAGGAGTTTGAGACCAGCCTGGCCAACATGGTGAAATCCTGTCTCTACTAAATATACAAAAATTAGCTGGGTGTGGTGGCGGTTGCCTGTAATCCCAACTACTCAGGAGACTGAGGCACAAGAATCGCTTGAACTGGGAGGCGGAGTGAGCCAAGATCATGCCACTTCACTCCAGCCTGAATGACACAGCAAGACTCTGTCCAAAAAAAAAAAAAGCAAGCAAGCAAGCAATCCTAACTCTCAAGGCAATGGTACTAGTATTAAGAGGTGGGGGCTTTGTGAAGTGATTAGGTCCTGCAGGCAGAGGTCTCATGAATGAGATTAGTGTCCTTATAAAATCTTTTCCATCATGTGAAGACCCAGTGAAAAGACAGCAGCCTAATAAATCAACGAGCAGGCCCCTCACCAGAGATCAAATCTACTGATGACATAGTCTTCGACTTCCCACCTCCAGAACTGCAAGAAACAAATATCTGTTGTTTATAAGCTACTCAGTTTATGGTATTTTATTACAGCAGCCTGAATGGACTCACATACACACACAATCAGGAACTACGCTACACTGTCTCATTTAATTCTATTTGAGATGGGTATTATTTCCATTTACAGATAAAACCTAAGGTTCACAGCAGTTAAACACTTAACTAAGATATCTACATATTATGATATGCATATAATATAGCTAATTCTCTAGTACCTTTAACTACATACAATGTAGTAATTTAAGACTTGTGTACCAGTCATATACTTGTGTACCTGCATGACCTAATCACCAGTCAGACACGCATTTAAATAACATTTTAAAAGGCCAAATTCCGAAAATACTTGTTTCTGTAGGTTAATGTAAAGTATATTGATGTAAAAATAAGAAAATCTATATTCCTAACTTGATTATATTTTAATTTACTTATACTAGCTTTTCATGAGAAACACAATATACATAGATTTTAAGACAGAAGAGGAAGCCTACCCTTATCAAATCCAACAAATCTGAGTCAAAGTAAAGGTCCTCTGATTATTACGGTATGCACAAAATACATAGTAAAATAATTTTCTAGGCAGAATTCGCTTTTTTCATTTTCAAATTTTAAAAAGTCACATCAGGAGGAGACAGCCCTTGATAATCTAACCAGATTATATTAATCCATTGTAAAGAACTACAGGAATAAAAAATATTCTCTAAAACACTTAAAATATTGAAAAATTATAAACAAAACATTCACTGCTACTAAAATGTACCTGCAAAACAGTCACTCTATGATGGGAAAAGAGAGCAGTGGCTAATTTTGATGGAAGCAACTTGATGGAAGTTGGTACAATAAGCAGAGAGGCACCACTTGATAGAGCGAGAAATATTTCCACAACAGAAGGATCAAAGGTCAGAGGTGAAGCCAGAAACAAAACATCTTCTTGTGTGATGTCAAAAAGTACCCTAAGGCAAAACAGAATGCAGTTATGAGAAATGTCAAACATTCAGTAAGCACATACCCTAAAAAATTGTTTATGGTATTCAAGTTTCTAAATGTTGGTCAGATTTTATTCTCTCTTAGATTAGCCAAAATGGTGCTATCAAAATTCAGGAAATCTTAATAAAAGAAAGAATTAACAGCCATTTAAAGCAATATCCATGTTTTACTAGACGTATTTTTATCATTTGTGATGACTTTCGATGTGTCAACTTGATTGAACTACTGTCCCCAGAATTCTCTCTCTAGTATGTTTCCTGTTAGTGAAGGAGACAAAGGATATTCTCTTGAGAGCCGAAGAACAGAAAGGAGGCTGCTGCTTAGGAGCACACACGTCTTCTTTAAGCAGTTATTGAAGCAAACCCTATAGTATCTGATCAGCTGATTTACTTAATCAAAGGGGAGATTATTCAGGGTTGGCTGGATTTACTTGGAAGGCCTTTAGGAGAGGTTTTAGGAGTTCTCTGAAGAGACCCAAAGAGCAGCTAGGTCTCCAATTAAACTACCTTCCCCCAAATCTGATTTCACCTGGGGTCAGTCTCGTGACCACAGGATTCCAGCCTGCTTGGAATCACTTCTTCCTGACTGATCCCTATGGACTTTAGACTTGCTTAGCCAGCTACCACAATTGTGTAAACCAATTTCTTATAATCAATCCCTGATCTAAATCCTGGTTCTGCTTGCCTGGTAGAATTCTTATTCTGTCCTACTTATTCAGTGATGCTTAATAGAAACTTCTGACTCCCCTTTCTCACTATTTGGCATTTTCTCTCAGTATCTGAACAAAAAGCAGAATAAGAATATATGTGGTTAGGCTATTACAGAGCATGGATAGTCATTGTTAGGCTTACGGCACTATTTTAATTTGAACACACAAACCCTACTATATCTAAGAGCAGGGATTACCTTAATTTCAAAACAGCTTCAAATATGGTATAAAGACTTTAAAACTCTATGTTTATGGTGTCAAGGGTAATATTAAAAACTCATTTTATGTTAAAGGTGTAGGGGCCAAAAGGCTGTGAACTTTTCCTCCCCATTGTAAGGCTCACAGCCAACACTCCTATAAATAAGACAGTTTAAGAAGAGAAAAGCAAGACAAATTTATTTAATCAAAGTTTTATGAAACATGGGAGGCTTTGGAATGAAGACCTAAAGACCCAAGGGAAAAGTTCCAATTTAATGCTTAGATTCAATAGAGTGGACAGCTGTGTAGAAATGTAATCGGACAAAAAGGGAATGAGTAATAAACTGAGTGGGGAAATCCAGCAAGGCCTGTCCTTTTAAATCCTTGGCCTCGCTGTGTGGCATTTCTTCCTCCAATGTATAGGGAAGGACCCCTTCTGGAATGAGTCTTATGTTCTACTTTCAGACAAGGTAAGAGCAATTTCTTTACAGCCAACTGTTACATATAAAGGTTGGAGTAATATTTCTATATTTCTAGTTTTTTAGGTTTTATTTTTTTTTTTGAGAAAGTCTCACTCTGTCGCCCAGGCTGCAGTGGTGCGATCTTGGCTCACTGCAACCTCTGCCTCCTGGGTTCAAGTGATTCTCCTACCTCAGCCTCCAGAGTAGCTGGGACTACAGACATGCACCACCACACCCAGCTAATTTTTTTGAATTTTCAATAGAGATCATGTTGGTCAGGCTGGTCTTGAATTCCTGACCTCAAATGATCCACCCACCTTCGCCTCCAAAAGTGCTGGGATTACAGGCGTGAGCCACTGTGCCCAGCCTCTAGGTTTTATGACTATCTTTGAGGGAGAGGGTTTTGGTTTCTATGGCCTGCCTTGGGGAGAAAGGGAAGCAAGAGAAAAAAGAGGAGAAGGTCTGAAAGAGACTTTACTTCTGAAGTCCTTCCAATGTCCTTCAGTTCAAAGTATTTAGCATGCCAAAGTGCCATACACTGGGGTATCATCTTCTGAGCCCAAAAAAGGCTATCCTCAAACTTCAAGTTTTAGAGGAATTATTCTTCTATATATTATCTAGCTTCCTACTTAGGTATTCAGGGGAGAGCAAACTTTCTAACTTGCTTCCAATGAGGCTTATATTCTGAGAATATTTTTAGTTTCTCAATTCTATGAACAAAAATGGGCAAGGTTACTCATGCAATGAAGGGTAAATGCTCCATGTAGTTCATTTCAAGAAAGCAGCTTAAGATACATTCAATATAAGAAAAGTTGAAAAAAAAAGAGACAGATTTTAAAGGAAGAAAAAAGGTGGAATGCAACACATGTTTAAACATACTACTTGTGAAGCTTAGGTTGAGTATCTAACATATTGTTTCTCATCTTCCCAACCACCATATGAAGCAGGTATGATTACGTGGGAACCTAACTCAGAACTCAAGTTGGTATGAAGATTGTTTTAAGGTAAAGACATTTCAGGCAAGGTGCCATGGCTCATGCCTGTAATCCCAGCACTTTGGGAAGCTGAAGTAGGCGGATCACCTGAGGTCAGGAGTTTGAGACCAGCCTGGCCAACATGGTGAAACCCCGTCTCTATTAAAACTATAAAAAATTAGCTAGGCATGATGGCGTGTGTCTGTAATCTCAGCTACTCAGGAGGCTGAGAATCACTTGAACCTGGGAGGCGGAGGTTGCAATGACCTGAGATTGTACCACTGCACTCCGGCAGCAGCGTGATACTCGGTCTCAAAAAAAAAAGCAAACCAAAAGGGATTTCTAACAGGCAAATCAATTGAATTAAGTTGAAGCACAAAATAGGTATCAAGAAATTTGTATACTTTAGTCATAAAGCAACTCTTCAATCCTCACTAAGCAAATGTTTGCTCCCATTTCATAAACCATTCTTACCACTGCTTGGCCAGTGACTCTTAGTCGACTGTTTCTCCACCTACCCCAGATTCCTCATCTGCTTCATTTTCTTCAAGTTCTTCCCTACATGCCCATCCCCACCTCACCTCCCATACTCTTATGTATGACTTCTGCTTCATACAAAAGTTAAAACCTACTGGCTTCTTCTAACACCAAGAAATATATGTATAGAGAGATCCAAGATGGCTGATCACTAGCAGCTCAGGATTGCAGCTCCCAGTGAAAGCACAGAGAGCAAGTGGATGCCACACTCACAGACGAATTTTCGGTGCCCACGGACCAGGACATTCCCAGCAGAGGAGTCCCACGGGTCGCCAGCAAAACCCTTTTGGCTGGCGCGGCTGTTTTGCCAGTGCCTCAGCCCGGTGGCTCTTGGTGCGGAGTAAACGGGACTCGGTCTCCTTTTGGATGATATTTGGAGCTCTGATAAGGCAGAGCAGTCCATTCAGCTGATTGAAAAAGGGACTGAAGAGGGAAGCCAGACCAGAGACCCCCAGACAGAAAAGCACCATGAATTTCAATGTTGCTGTTTTAGCCAGCGTTGTGGGTCGCCGCAGTGAAAATTACACAGATTCCGGAGCTGGGAATCAACAAGCTGGACGTCCACTCAGAGACTTAATTTGAAAGTTGGTGATTACAGAGACGACAGGTGGATAAAACCATAAAGATGCCAATAAGCCACCGCAAAAAAACTGAGAACACTCAAAATCAGAATGTCTCTCCCTCTACAGAGGATGCTAGTTCCTCATCAGTAACGGAACAAGGCTTGATGGAAAATGAGTGTGAAGAATTAACAGAGTCAGGCTTCATAAAGTGGCTAATAAGAAACTTCTGTGAGCTAAAAAAATATGCTCTAACCCAATGCAAAGAAACTAATAACTTTGAAAAAAGGTTTGAAGAAATGCTAACAAGAATGGACAATTTAGAGAGGAACATAAACGAATTAATGGAGCTGAAAAACACAATACGAGAAATCCATTAAGTATGCACAAGTCTTAACAGTCAAATTGATCAAGTAGAAGAAAGGATATTAGAGGTCGAAGACCAACTTAATGAAATGAAACGAGAAGATAAGATCAGAGAAAAAAGGGTAAAAAGGGAATGAGCAAAATCTCCAAGAAATATGGGACTATGTGAAAAAACCTAATTTACGCTAATAGGCATACCTGAACGAGACGAAGAGAATGAAACCAAGCTGGAAAATATTTTTCAGGATATTATCCAGGAAAATTTTCCTAAACTAGTAAGGCATGACAATACTCAACTCCAGGCAATACAGAGAACCCCACAAAGATATTTCACAAGACCAACCCCAAGACACATAATCGTCAGATTTACTCGGATTCAAATAAAGGAGAAAATACTAAGGGCAGCAAGAGAGAAGGGCCAGGTTACCCATAAAGGGAAGCCTATCAGACTCACAGCAGATCTCTCAGTAGCAACTCTACAAGCTAGAAGAGAGTGGGGGTTAATATTTAACATCCTTAAAGAAAAAAACTTTAAACCCAGAATTATATATCCAGCCAAACTAAGTTTTACATGTGAAAGAAAAATAAAATTTTTTGCGAACAAGCAAGAACTCAGAGATTTCATCACCACCAGGCCTGCTTTACAACAACTTCTGAAAGAAGTACTATACACAGAAAGGAACAACCAGCATCAGTTATCCTAAAAACTTACCAAAAAGTAAAGAATAGAGGGAGAGATCTAAGATGGCCAATTAGCAACAGCTTAGGAATGTAGCTCCCAGTGAAAGCGCACAGAACGAGTGGACGCAGCACTTTCCGACGAATTTTTGTTGCCCACAGACTGGGAGATTCCCGGCAGAGGAGCCACACGGGTCGCCAGCGTGACTCTTTTGGCCGGCGCAGCTGTTTTGCTGGTGCCCCAGCTCGGCGCTTCTCAGTGCGGAGTATACAGGACGGACAGGCTTGGCTGGTCCTATCCCCACAAGGAAAACAGCAATTGGAAGCGCTGAAGACTGAGAGTTTCACAGCAAGCACAGCGAACCCGGGAAGGTCCAGCTCTGTGGGGAACGGGCATCCACCAAAGGAAAACTAAGAAACAGAAAAAACTTCATCACCGGGCGGAGAGAGATCCAAGATGGCCACGTAGCAGCAGCTCAGGATTGTAGCTCCCAGTGAAAGCTCAGAGAGCGAGTGGATGCCACAATTGCAGACAAATTTTTGATGCCCACAAACTGGGAAATTCCCGGCGAAGGAGCTACACGGGTCGCCAGCTCGACTCTTTTGGCCGGCGCGGCTGTTTTGCCGGCGCTCCGACGCGGCGCTTCTCAGTGCAGAGTATACAGGACTGGGTGCCCTTTTAGTCGGGCTCCGCTGATCCCACCCCCACAAGGAGAACAGCAATTGGAAGCACTGAGGACTGAGAGCAAGCACAGCTGAACCTGGGAAGCACAGCTCTGTGGGGAAGGGGCGCCCCCCCAAAGGAAAACTAAGAAACAAAAAACTTCATAACCAACAAGCCAGACGTCCACTCAGAGACCCAATCTGAAAGTCGGCAGTTACAAAGACGACAGGTGGATAAATCTACAAAAATGGGAAGAAACCAGTGCAAAAAGGCTGAGAACACCCAAAATCAGAATGCCTCTCCTCCTACAGGGGATCGCAGCTCCTCATCAGCAAGAGAACAAGGCTTGACGGAAGATGAGTGTGATGAACTCACAGAATCAGGCTTCAGAAGGTGGATAATAAGAAACTTCTGTGAGCTAAAAGAACATGTTCTAACCCAATGCAAAGAAACTAAGAACCTTGAAAGAAGATTTAATGAAATGCTAACGAGAATGGACAACTTAGAGAAGAATATAAGTGAATTGATGGAGCTGAAAAACACAACACAAGAAC
>PVKP010030797.1:0-27587 GCA_004027715.1 Plecturocebus donacophilus
GTAAATTCAGGATACAAATTGAAGAATAGGGCCAGGTGAGGTGGCTCACGCCTGTAATCCCAGCACTTTGGGAGCCCAAGGCGGGCAGATCACAAGGTCAAGAGATCAAGACCATCCT
The DNA here is from genome assembly GCA_004027715.1 of Plecturocebus donacophilus. Lineage (NCBI taxonomy): Eukaryota > Metazoa > Chordata > Mammalia > Primates > Pitheciidae > Plecturocebus > Plecturocebus donacophilus. The sequence continues at coordinate 119 of PVKP010030797.1, forward strand.
GGCCAACACGGTGAAACCCTATCTCTACTAAAAATACAAAAATTAGCTGGGCATGGTGGCATGCACCTGTAGTCCCAGCTACTTGGGAGGCTGAGGCAGGAGAATTGCTTGAACTCAGGAGGCGGAGCTTGCAGTGAGCCAAGATTGGGCCATTGCACTCCAGCCTGGTGACAAAGGGAAACTGTCTCAAAAAAAAAAAAAAAAATTGAAGAATACATAATAGAGATGGAAGCTATATTAGAAGCAACAGAAAGAATAAAAATAAAAAACAGATTCTAGTTTAATACATGGTAGGCAGAAACCAGGAAATCACACAAAACAAAATGAATAGCTGGGTGTGGTGGCACATGCCTGTAGTCCCAGCTACTTGGGAGTCAACCCAACTGCACTCCAGCCTGGGTGGCAGAGCAAGACCCTGTCTCAAAAACAAACAAACAAAAAAAACCCCAAAACAACAACAACAAAATCTCAAGGCTTGTTAATGATTCTAGAGAAAATTACTATTCTTATGGGGGACCAATAAAAGAGATCTCCAACATTTCAGAAGGATAATAAACACTTCTGAAAAAAGAGAATAAAAGCAATTAAGTATAAATTATTTCAAAAAATAATAGGACTTTATTGAAATAAGGATGATTTCAATCTGCTGATCAAAAGGGCATAGATACTCCAATAAAAACTGACATAGACAGCTCAACATCAAGATATATCCTACTGAAGTAATGAAATACCAAAGACAAAAACAATCTTATGTGGTTAACCATGTAGAAAAGCACCTGCAGAAGGAAAAACCAGACCAAATTTCCTCAGGCTTTTTCACAATGCCAAAAGACAGAGGACCAACATTTTTAAAGTTAGGAAGGAAAGAAAACATGACACGAGAATTTTCTCTTTTTAAAAAACTTTTTATTTTAGGTTCAGTGGTACATATGTAGGTTTGTGATATAGGCAAACTCATATCATGGGAGTTTGTTGCACAGATTATTTTGTCACCCAGATACTAAGCCTAGTACCCAATAGTTATTTTTCTGATCCTCTCCCTCCTCCACCCTCCACCCTCAAGTAGACCCCAGTGTCTGCTGATCCCGTCTATGGTGTTCTCATCATTTAGCTTCCACTTATAGGTGAGAAAATGCAGTACCATGTTTTTCTTGTTACTGTAGCCCTGTAGTATGGTTTGAAGTTGGGTAATGTGATACCTCCCACTTTGTTCTTTTTGCTTAGTATTGCCTTGGCTATTTGGGCTCTTTTTTGGTTTCATATGAATTTTAAAAGTTTTTTTTTTTTCTAGTTTTGTGAAAAATGTCATTGGTAGTTAGAAATAGCATTGAATCCGTAAATTGTTTTGGGCAGTATGGCCATTTTAATGATGTTGATTCTTCCCATCTATGAGCACTGGAATGTTTTTTCATTTGTTTGTGTCATCTCTGATTTCTTTGAGCAGTGTTTTGTAGCTCTCATTGTTGAGATCTTTCACCTCCCTGGTTAGCTGTATTTCTAGGTATTTTACCATTTTTGTGGCCATTGTGAATGGGATTTCATTCCTGATTTGACTCTCAGTTTGGCTGTTGTTGGTGTATAGCAATGCTAGTAATTTTTGTACATCAATCTGGTATCCTAAAACTTTGCTGAAGTTATTTATCAGCTGAAGGAGTTTTGGGGCTGAAACTACGGGGTTTCTAGATACAGAATCATATCATCTGCAAACAGGATAGTTTGACTTCCTCTCTTCCTATTTAGATGCCCTTTATTTCTTTCTCTTGCCTGATTGCCCCGACCAGGACTTCCAATACTACGTTGAATAGGAGTGGGGAGAGAGGGCATCTTTGTCTTGTGCTGGTTTTTGAGGGGAATGTTTCCAGTTTTTGCCCATTCAGTATGATATTGGCTGTGGGTCTGTCATAGATGACTCATTATTTTGAGGTATGTTCCTTCATTACCTAGTTTATTGGGAGTTTTTAGCATGAAGCAATGTTGAATTTTATTGAAAGACTTTTCTGCATCTATTGAGATTATTGTGTGATGTTTGTTTTTAGTCCTGTTTATGTGATGAGTCACATGTATTGACTTGCATATGTTGAACTAACATTGTATCCCAGGGATATGCAAGTAGGGGTATTCACCATGGAGTAGGCTTTATTTCTGCTTGATCATGGCATTAGCTTTTTGATGTGCTGCTGGATTCAATTTGCAGGTGTTTTATTTAGGATCTTTGCATCAATATTCATCGAGGATACGGGCCTCAAGTTTTCTTTTGTTGTTGTATCTCTGCCAGGTGTTGGTATCAGGATAATGCTGGCCTCATAGAATGAGTGGAGGAGGAGTCCCTTCTCAGTCTTTTGGAATAGTTTTAGTAGGAATAGTACCAGCTTTTTGTACATCTGGTAGAATTTGGCTGTGAATCTGTCTGGTCCTGGGCTTTTTGTGGTTGGTAGGCTATTTATTACTGATTCTGTTTTGGAGCTCATTATTGGTCTGTTCAGAGAATCAGTTTCTTCCTGGTTCAGTATTGGGAAACTGTATGTGCCCAGGAATGTATCCATCTCTTCCAGATTTTACAGTTTGTGTGCATAGCGGTCTTCATACTAGTCTCTAATGGTTATTTTTATTTCTGTGGGGTGAGTGGTAACATCTTCTTTGTCATTTATGATTGACACAAGGATTTTCTACACACCAAATTATTCTTCAAGTATAAAGGCAATAAACAGACACGCTAAACCTCAGGGGATAAAGAACCCAGGAACCTTTCTTGAAAAACAACTTATGAATTAAATCTATCCAAACCAGGGATGAGTCAAAATGGATTCTACAATACAGGACCTGGGTGTATTCGTTTCCTAGGGCTGCTATAACAAAGGATCACAAACTGGATGACTTAGAACAACAGAGAGTCATTGTCTTGCAGTTCTAGAAGCTAGAAGTATGAAATCAAGATGTTAGCAGGGGCGTGCTCCCTCTGAGGATCATGAAGGAGAATCCTCTCTTGCCTCTTCCAGGTTCTGCAGACCTGGACGTGCCTCGGCTTGCAGCAGCATAACTGTACTCTTCACACAGTGTCCTCCTCATGCCTCTTCTCAGAGTCTTTCCTCCACACATGCCTGTGTCTGAATTTCTAGTCATATTAGATTAGGGCCCACCCTACTAACTTCATTTTAATCTGATCACCTCTGTAAAAAACCTGTTTCCAAAGTAAATTGCTATTCTGAGGTACTGAGGATAAGGACTTCAACATACGTTTTTCTCAATTGTGGGGGTAGGATACACAATTTAATCCATACCATTGGGTAACATAGGGGTGCTGAGCTCTGATCCATTAAATATAGGGCCAAGCCAGGCGCAGTGGCTCACACCTGTAATCCCAGCACTTTGGGAGGCCGAGGCGGGTGGATCACCTGAGGTCAGGAGTTCGAGACTAGCCTGGCCAACATGGTGAAAACACAGCTCTACTAAAAATGCAAAAAATTAGCCAGATGTGGTGGCAGACGCCTGTAATCCTAGCTACTCGGGAGACTGAGGCAGGAGAATTCATCATGCCACTGCTCTCCGGCCTGGCCAACAGAGCAAAAACTCCATCTCAAAAAAACAAACACACACACATATATATGTATATATATATAAAGCCAAAACTAAACAGCAGTGAGGATTGTGGGTAGGGAACAAAATGAGATGAGAGAAACAAATCCACATACCTACTGTGAACTCATTTTTGACAAAGGTGCCAAGAACATACACTGGGGAAAAGACAGTCTCTTCAATAAATGGTACTGGGAAACTGGATGTCCATATGCAGAAGAAAGAAGCTAGTCCCCTATCTCTCACCATATACAAAAATCAAATCAAAATGGATTAAAGACTTAAACCCAAGACCCCAAACTATGAAACTACTACAAGAAAACATTGGGACCACATCTCCAGGACATTGGTCTGGGCAAAGATTTCCTGAGCAGTACCTCACAAGCACAGGCAACCTAAGCAAAAACGGACAAATGTGATCACATCAAGTTAAGAAGCTTCTGTGCAGCAAAGAAAACAATCAACAAAGTGAAGAGACCACCACAGAATGGGAGAAAATACTGGCAAACTACCCATCAGACAAGGGATCAATCACCAGAAAATATAAAGAGCTCAAACAACTGCCTAAGGAAAAAAATGTAATAATCTGATCCAAAATGGGCAAAAGATTTGAACAAACATTTCTCAAAAGAAGACATACAAATGGCAAACAGGCATAGGAAAAGGTACTCAGTATCATCAGTCATCAGAGAAATGCAAATCGAAATCACAATGAGATATCATCACCCCAGTTAAAATGGCTTATAGCCAAAAGACAGGCAATAACAAATGCTGGCCAGGATGTGAAGAAAAGGGAACCCCTGTACACTGTTGGTGGGAATGTAAATCAGTACAACCATGATGGAGAACAGCTTGGAGGTTTCTTAAAAAACTAAAATCTGAGCTACCATATGATCCAGCAATCCCACTGCCAGTTAGACACCCCGAAGAAAGGAAATCATAGGATATCTGCACGCCCATGTTTGCTGCAACACTGCTTACAACAGCTAAGCAACCTAAGTGTCCATCAACAGATGACTGGATAAAGAAAGTGTGGTACATATACACAATGGAGTAGTATTCAGCCATAAAAAGAATGAGATTCAGTCATTTGCAACAACATGGATGGAACTGGAGATCATTATGTGAAGTGAAATAAGCCAGGCACAGAAAGACAAACATCACATGTTCTCACTTATTTGTGGGATCTAAAAATCTAAACAATTGAACTCATGGACATAGAGAGTAGAAGGATGGTTCCCAGAGGTGGGAAGGGTTGTGAGGGGTTGAGGGGCAGCTGGGGATGGTTAATGGATAAAGAAAAAAATTAGAAAGAAAGAGTAAGACCTATGGCTTGACAGCACAATAGGGTAACTATATAATAATAATGTCATTGTATATTTTAAAATAACTTAAATAATGTAATTGGATTATTTGTAACTCAAAGGATAAATGCTTGAGGGGATACATGCCCCATTATCCATGATGTGCTTATTTCACATTGCATGCCTGTATCAAAACACTTCATGTACCCCACGAAGGTATACAACTACTATGTCCCTACAAGAAATTGTTAAAATAATTTAAACACATTTAAAAAATAAAAATAATAAAATATGTAACTAATACCATATTGTAAAAAAATTTTTTAAATAAAAATTAGAAAAAAAATGAAATGAGGTAAACATTGACAATGGAATATATGCTTGACCTTTGCACAATGGGGGGATTACGGGTGCTGACCTCCCTGCACAGTTGAAAATCTACATATAGCTTTTGATTCCCCCAGAAGTTAACTACTAATAGCCTACTGTTGACCAAAAGTCTTACTGATAACATAAACAGTTGGTTAACACATATTTTGTATGTTATATGTATTATATTCTGTGTTCTTACAGTAAAGTAAGCTAGAAAAATAAAATATTATTAAGAAAATTATCACTTGGGCACAGTGGCTCACACCTGTAATCCCAGCACTTTGGGACACCGAGGTGAGTGGATCACTTGAGGTCAGGAGCTTGAGACCAGCCTAGCCAACATGGCAAAACCCCGTCTCTACCAAAAATATAAAAAATTAGCTGCGTGTGCTGGCACATGCCTGTAATCCCAGCCCCTAGGGAGGCTGAGGCAGGAGAATCGCTTGAACCTGGGAGGCGGAGGTTGTGGTGAGCAGAGATCATGCCACTGTACTCCAGCCTGGACAACAAAAGCAAAACTCCATCTCAAAAAAAAAAAGAAAAGAAAAGAAAAAGAAAATCGTCAGGAAGAGAAAATATACTTACTATTCATTAAGTGGAAGTAAATCATAAAGGTCTTCATCTTCATCATCTTCCCCGTGAGCAGTCTGAGGAGGAGAAGAAAGAGAAAGGGTTAGACTTGTATCTCAGGGGTGGCAGAGGTGCAAGAAAACCCATGTACAAATGGGCCCATAACGTTCTACCTGTGTTGTTCAAGGGTCAGCTGTAGTAAAAATCAAGCGATAGTGTCAGGCATTGGGCTAAAGTGTAATTGTGGGTAATTCCTTATCTTTTGTAGCAGGAAGTCAATAGATATCACTTAAAATTGAAACTTGGCTTTTTATAAAACAAGCAAATTTAATTTACTAATGTTTTGCATTCTTTTTTCTAGATCAGTCTTTTAAGAATGATTCCATCTTGTGATGAAGCAGCCAGTTTAGTAATTTTTAAGTTTGGCTGACTGGCCACAGTGGCTCATGCCTGTAATTTCAGGCAGGAGGATTGTGTGAGCCCTGGCATTCCAGACCAGACTGGGCAAAGTAGCCAGGGCTCATTTCTACAAATAATGAAACAAAATTAGCCAGGCATGATGGCGAGCACCTAGAGTCCCAGGTACTCCAGAGGCCAGGAGGTGGAGGCTACAGTGAGCTGTGATCACACCACTGTACTCCAGCCTGGGTGACAGAGCAACCTCATCTCAAAAAAAAAAAAAAAGTTTTCCTTTAGTTTTTATACTGCTAAATTTAAGTTAAGTGATATTAAACTTTTTACATCTAAAATAGTATGCAAAGAATGATCTTATTTTTATAAAATTCTTTCTGTGGTTATATCTGCCTACTCACCTACCTGTACATTCCTGAATCATATTTTTTACAAATGTTGGGGGATAGTTATCTCAGGGAAATGGGATTTATAGTGTGTGTATACTTTTCTTAACTTTCTGTTTTTAAATTTTATTTTTATTTGTTTTTTAATTTTTTTAGAGATGGGGTTTCACCATGTTGGCCAGGCTGGTCTTGAACTCCTGACCTCAGGCGATCCACCCACCTTGGCCTCCCAAAGTGTTGGAATTACAGGCATGAGCCATCGCACCTGGCCTTTAACTTTCTTTGTTATGCTTTTCTATATTAAATTTCTATAAGTATGTGCTATCTTGAACAAAAACAATAAAATTATTGTTTCCTTTTCTATTTTTTTCCTAAAACACTTTTCTGTAGGCATTGAAAGTGCTAGGAGCTTGCTGGGCACAGTGATTCACACTTGTAATCCCAGCACTTTGGGAGGCCAAGGAGGGCAGATAACTTGATCCCAGGAATTTGAGACCAGCCTAGGCAACACGGTGAGACCCGATCTCTACAAAAAATACAAAACTTAGCAAGACGTGGTGGCCCACACCTGTAGTCCCAGCTACTCAGGAGGGTGAGGCGGAGGTGGGAAGATTCCTTGAGCCTGGAGGTGGGGGTTGCAGTGAGCCATGATTGCGCCACTGCACTCCAGCCTGGGTGAGAGTGAGGCCCTGTCTCAAGGAAAAAATAAATGAGAGAGAGTGCTAGGAGCCCATAGGTTGCTTCAATATTAGGTACTAGTAGGAGATCTGTCCAGGAGGCAGAGGTGGGATCTGAGGGTGCTGTGACAGCCAACACAAGGTGTCTGGGCTGTTATCATAGAAGACCCTTCTCAAACTCTGGGGTGGGGGTAGGGTGGGAGGGGGCTGTTTCATAGCTGCTGTGACCAAAAAAAAGTTCTTCAATCGCAGATGCTACTATAAGTATTAAGAATTTTCCACAGACCCAAATCCCATAGAAACCAGATGGCCTTCAAGGTCAGCAAAATGAATCAGACCTGCCTTCTAAGTTTTGACAAAGTCCAACATTTGCCTTATTGTGACATCGAAGAAGCCGATGCTCCTGGAAACCAAACGGGAGTCTGGCTGTGTTCTTCTCGATCCAGTCAAGAGAGCTGCCCTATATGACTGTCCTGAGCTCAGCTGTGTGACCAAGTCCTCCATACTGAAAGTGAGCAAAAAAATGGCTTCTCTCTGCCCTTTTAGGTTCCTTGCCTAGGCTACAAATTAAACTGACATAACACAGATTAACAGGAGAAAAGCCATATTTAGTTACATACATAGCCACGAGAATCCTTAAAAATATAAGACTCAAAGGAAGGCCAGAAGATTGAAGCCTTATATAGATTAAATATCATCCAAAATGCTTGGGACCAGAAATGTTTCAGATTGGGGATCTTTTCCGATTCTGAAATATCTGCATATATATAATGAGAGATCTTGGGGCCAGGACTCCAGTATAAACAAACACAAAATTCATTTATGTTACATAGACAACTTATACACACAGCTTGAAGGTAAGTTTATTCAATATTTTTAATGATTTTGAGCATGAAACAGTTTTGAATGTGTTTTTAGAACAGCTCAATGGAGATGTGACATGGTAAAAGCCCCATAAACCTGCATACCTCAACCATACCTCAGCTTTCTGTTGAAACTGCTCTCTGTAACCCCTAATGTGACAGGCAAGCCGTCCAAACCCAGGCCATCTTGGCCCCTGTGACTTGTAATTTCCACCCTACCCAGACAATGTGTAAACAAATGCTTATCTTGACTTTTGTGAACCACTTAAGTAACAGTCAGAATGTCAAAAGTCCCCTGGCCCTCGGACATTCCAGAGCCCTTCACCCTCATCTCCGCCCAGGAGGTGATTTACAGAATCTACTAGCCCTCGGAATGTCTGAAGCCCCTCACCCCCACCCCGCCCCTCACCCTCACTCCTGAGGTGGTTGTATGGGTATAAAAGGTCTTGACACCCTCCTTTCAGGGCCACGGGTTGGAGAGACATGAGTCCTCTGTGGCCGCCAGCAATAAAGACCATGCAATTTGGCATACTTTTGTCTCGGTGTTGACTTTCTATGCTCGCTCCACTACAACATTTTGGAGGTCCCACCGAGATTTTATCTTCGTCCATCATCAGACAAAAGCCATCTCAGAATCTCTCCCGGGCGGCCATTCTCATCTCGGGGACCTCTAGGGTAGGCACCCCCTGAGATGTTCCAGGGCCCCAGAATTCCGGCCCCATGGAGGATGAGCAACTACCTAGCCGACATTCACCCGAAATTCCTCAGGGTCCTGGGAACCTCCGGAGGTAAGTCAGGTCTGGGGACCAGTCCGTCAGTTGGGCCTGAGTCAGGGGACTGGATGCAGTCATTGCAACTCTAACCAGGCAAGCCTACCATGAGACATCACTGGAGGCTCAGGTTGCCTCACTGGAGGCTCAGGTTGCCTCAATGGAGGCTCAGGTTGCCTCACTGGAGGCTCAGGTTACCTCACTGGAGGCTCGGGTAATTTAGTTTTCGGTTGTTTTCCATAACCTCGGTGTGAGTGAGAGAGTGAGTGTGTATATATGTAGTCCCACGGCTGGAAGGCTACAGGGCTTGTAGGGGCCTTCACCCGCGGTTCCATGGGGACATCATAAGGCATAACGGTGATTCATCTCAGGACTGAAAATTCTGAGGTGACCAGGCCCGGGGTTTATATGGGTACACCTTAGCCAAGACGCTCTGAAACATCCCTCTGGGGATGTGGCCAGGCAGGCATCAGACTGGTCTCCCATCTGGGGGGCACCCATCCTTTGTCTGTCAATCCTATATGTGGTTCTGTCTTTATTGTAAATTCACCAGTTTTGTTAGACTCCTGTTAGCTGATATACAGTGGTTTAGACCTGTTACTCTTGAGGTGGATAATACTCCCCATTGGCTAAGTGACCACTGACTTCAAGGAACTCTAATTGAGCTTACACCCCTGGAAATAATTCTGTTCACTTTCATTTTCTGCTTCATATTCTATCATTGAGGCCTCATTCTTCCTTTTTTTTCATGTCCGAGAAAAAAATTGTGCCCCTGAAGACTTGGATGTCGTTTTTTTCTCTGTTTTAGGGAATCAAACTTTAAATAAGAAACTACCACCCCTCTTTGCCCATTTAGGGTAAAAAAGGAGTGATTGTCTCTTCTGTCAAAAGAAACAGAAACAGGGAGGGAAAAAGGAGAGAGGAGACAGAAAAAGAGAGAGAAAGAGAGAGAGTAGACAGAGAGGAGAGAGGACAAGAAAGTAAGAGGGGAAGAAGAGAGAAGGGACAGAAAAGAGAGAGGAGACAGAGAAGAGAAAGAGAGTAGACAGAGAAGAGAGGAGAGAGGAGACAGAGACAGGGAGAGAGCGAGAAGAGAGAGGGATAGGGAGAGAGGGATTTAACGCTTTTTAGGGTTCCTGTGCCATGGCGACCAAAAGCTGCAGGAGAGGGGAACTCGCAGCCGGCCCAGGAGCTGCGAGTTCAGTTCTAACCTGACACAAAGAGCAAATTTTTTTCTTTCTATGCCGCCAGCCCCACCCGGCTTTCAGGCCGGCCACACTGCCTGAGGGTGCAGTATTTGCATCCAAAATATGGCTTTAAAAAAAAGCTTTCTAACTCTTTGTAATGCAAGTGATCTGTTAGCACAGTAGTTAAGGTATAGGGCCTGCAACTGCAAGGTTGTTGGTTCAAATCCTCAGCGAAGCCAGTTGTAAAGTAGTGAAATCTCTTGGGGAAAATTCAAAAGCTGAAGGAAAAACCAAGTGGGGTTGTAGTCTAGCTCCTGGCCTTGTACCCCCCTCCAATGCATGATGGCCAACTTCAAGGTTGTGTTTTCAGCCCAATATGGGGTGAAATTAACCCCTGGAGAACTCTGCTCTTTATGTGAACTGGAATGGCCATCTTTTGGAGTTGGGTGGCCTAACACTGGGACCTACGACTCAAAAAAAAAAAAAAAAATTATCCAGGCTGTCTGGAAAATAGTCGCAATAACTCCTGGACACCCTGACCAGTTTCCATACATTAACCAATGGCTGGGTTTAGTCCAACAACCCCTTCCATGGCTAAAACACTGCAAAAAACAGACTAGACTTCAAGTCATGTTAGCCCGCCCAAAGAAAGCCCCTTCTGGGCCAGCCATTCTCCCCACCCCAGCAGAGGATCAGGAATTACCTCCACCCTACTCAGGGCCCTCTGAACCAGGGCCTCAGCAGCCCCCTGGACAGTACTAGTAACCAGCCCTTGCCCCCCCTGCACACCCACAGCGGGGCCCCACCCCCACCGGCGGTTCTTCCTCTCCGACAGGCACCCCCAACAGGAGAAGACCATCTTTGTTCACATCCCCTTCTCGTCAAGTGACTTATTTAACTGGAAGGTGATAGAAATTAAAGAGAGGGCTGAAACACCAAGTGCTGGGACAAGGTTTATTAAGAGCAAAGAAAAAGTTGCTGGGCTGCACCCAAAATTGGCACACAGCACCCGGGGCACAGCAAAGGGGATTTTTGTGGCCTGCGAGCTGGCAGATGCCTCCAATGTGAGGGGCTGTGCAGGAGAGGTGCTGGGAAACTCCTGAGTTTAATAGTTCCTGGGAGGCGTTCGTGCTGGGGAACTGCTAAGATGGTGAGAGGGGGAGGGTTAGAAACCTGCTGAGATGAAAAGTTCCCTGGGAGGGGGTTGTGCTGGAAGGCTGGGGAACTTAAGGCAGCAGCAGGGTTTTACAATGGAGTAAGTTCTGCCAGAAGGCTCAACATCCCCCGTTCTCTGAGAAGCCCCAGGCTTTGACAGGGCTCTTAAAATCTGTACTCCAGACTCATCACCCCACTTGGAAGGACTGCCAACAATTATTACTGATTCTGTTCACCACAGAGGAAAGAGGCAGAATTAGACAGGAAGCCCTGAAAGCCATCATAGGTCCAGGGCAAGGAACAGTAGGAAAAAAAAAAATCGGGACCGAATTAAAAAGGTTTTTTCCCTCTACCTGACCCCAATGGGACCCCAACACATGGGGGGTCACCAGGCTCTGAACACTTTTCACCAGTATCTTTTAGAAGGGGCTAGGGGAGCGGCCCACAAGCCCACTAACTTCTCCGAGGTAGGGACTGTAACTCAGGGTCCGCAGGAGTCGCCAGCTGCCTTCCTTGAGTGGTCTACAAGACGCTTATTGCACCTACACTCCTACTGACCCCGAGGCTCCAGAAAATCAGCGGGCCATCAATCTGGCTTTCGTTTCCCAGTCAGCCCCAGATATTAAAAAAAGGTTACAGAAGTTAGAGGGATTCCAGGAAATAAACTTAACCCAATTGCTAGAAATTGCCCAGAAAGTTTTTAATAAAACTACTCCTGGATTTTTTAATAAAAATACTCCTGGAGCCACCAAAAAAAAAAAAAAAAGGTTACTAAGGCAGTAATAGCAGCCCTTCAGAAGACACGAGTCATTCCAAGAGGGCAGAGGGCCTTGTAAAAGGGCCCCCGGGGTCCCTGACTCCCGTTAGGAAGAAACCAATGTGTGTACTGTAAAGAAAAGAAACATTAGAAAGAATGAGTGCCCCGAGAGAAAAAGACGAGTAACCGCTCAGGAGCCACCGAGGGCTAGCTTCAATTTAAAAGATCAAAATTGAGGGGGGCTGGGGCTCTTATTTACTAAGCCCCCAGGAGCCCAGGGTCACTTTAAGAGTTGGGGACAAACGTGTCAGCTTCTTAGTCGACACTGGCTGGCCCACTCGGTCCTTAGCCTCTGGGACCACTATCCAGTAAAAAACAATTATCCAGGGGGCCACAGGAAAAAACCACAACAAGGCCTTGGACCACCAACTGACCCGTTGATCTGGGGAATGGCACCATCACCCACACCTTCTTAGCCATTCCAGAGTGTCTATTCACTCCTAGGACGGGACTTACTTCACAAACTTCAAGCAAATATTTCATTCTGTGAGGGTCAGGCTTGCCTCTCCATCCCTCCTCCCTTGGCATCAGGGCCACCTCAGCAAATCCTCATCACCTGTGCTCTCTTAGACAAGTATCTCTTGCAGGAAGCTTTATCCTCAGGGGCAGATCAACCACCAACATCAGACCTCCTCCACCAAGTCCAAGAGAATGTACCCAGAGTGTGGGCCGAGACAAATTCCCCAGGCTTAGCAAGTCACCGTACCCCAGTCGCAGTCCGGCTATTGGCAACGGCAACTCCAGTCCAGGTACGACAATATCCCATGAGCCAGGAAGCGAGATGGGGAATTGCTCCACATACAACCAGACTCCTAGAAGGAGGGATCCTTACTACCTGTAAGTCCTCCTGGAATACCTCTTTGCTCCCCATCTTAAAACCAGGCACAAAGGACTACCGGCCTGTAGAGGACTTAAGGGAGGTAAACAAAAGAGTGGAAACTGTCCACCCTACGGTTCCAAATCCACACACCTAAGTCTCTTGGGCCCAGAACACCACCATTACCCTGTCTTGGATTTCAAGGATGCAGTCTTTTGCATCCCACTGGCCCCTGTTAGCCAGCCCATATTTGCTTTTGAATGGACTGACCCCCAATACTAGGGTCTCAGGGCAACTCACTTGGACAAGACTGCCTCACGGGTTTAAAAACTCCCCCACTCTGTTTGATGAGGCACTTAGTCAAGATCTTGCCGCCTTCTGAGCTGAGTTCTCCAAGTGCACCCTACTCCAATAGGTAGATAATTTACTCTTGCCTACAAAAACCCAGGAGGCCTGTAAAGAGACCACCCAGTCATTATTAAAGACCCTACAGACTTTGGATTACCCGGTCTCAGCTAAAAAGGCCTAACTCTGCCAACCAAAAGTTACTTACCTGGGCTATATTATAAAGAAGGGCAACCGGGCACTGGCACCCAGCCGAGTCCAAGCGGTGCTGCAAATACCCATCCCCACCATGAAACGCCAAGTTCGAGAATTCTTTGGGGCAGTAGGGTACTGCAGGCTACAGATTTTGGAATTCACCGAGATAGCAAAGCCCCTGGATGCCTGCACTGGAGGAAATCAGCCCTTAACTTGGACAGAGATAGAGCAACGCGCTTTTGACAAGCTCAAGACTGCCCTGACTCCGGCCCCAGCCTTGGCCTGCCAGATATCTCTAAACCCTTCCGGTTGTTTGTGCATGAAAAACAGGGAGTCGCTAAGGGGGTGCTCACCCAGACGTTGGGACCATGGTCGTGGCCAGTCGCCTTCCTTTCAAAAAAACTTGATCCCATAGCCTCTGGGTAGCCGGCTTGTCTGAGGTCGGTGGCGGCTACAGCCCTGTTAGTCAAGGAGGTGGACAAACTAACCTTGGGGCGGGAGTTAAATTTAGTGACACCCCACGTGGTGGAGTCACTACTCCGTGGAGCTCCAGGAAAATGGATGTCAAATGTCCGCATAGTTTGATATCAGGCTTTACGTTTGGACCAGCCCCGCATGAAGTTTTTAAAGGCTACAGTTTTAAATCCCGCCACGCTACTACCAGACAGCGAGCCAGAGGAGCCCACACACAACTGCCAACAGACAATGGACGTCCTCCACGCTGCTCGACCGGACCTCACCGACGTCCCCCTGCAGAACCCAGAGGAGGTACTGTACGTGGATGGCAGCAGTTTCATGGTCGACGGAGTCAGGTATGCCGGGGCAGCCGCAGTCACCCTAGAGCGGGTTGTCTGGGCCCAGGCTCTTCCACATGGAACCTCGGCCCAAAAGGCAGAACTCATACCTCTGACAAAGGCCTTAGACTGGGCGGAGAGAAAAACTGTTAATATCTACACAGATAGCCAGTATGCCTTTGCAACGGCTCATGTACATGGAGCCATTTATAAAGAAAGAGGACTACTTACCTCAGAGGGAAAAACCATCAAAAATAAAGAAATCCTAGCCCTACTAAAGGCTATATGGAAGCCCAAGGCAGTGGCATTAATACACTGCAAAGGACACCAGAAGGGAGATTCACCAGAGGCGAGGGGAAACAGGGCAGCTGACCTGCAAGCCAGACAGGCAGCCGTGGGACCAGTAAAACCTCTGACTCTTCTTGTGACTCTGCCGGCCCCAACCCTGCCCCCTACCCTTACATATGTACCTGATGAAGAAAACTTTGCTAAAGAACAAGGGGGCACACAAGATTCCACAGGACGGTGGATTCTACCAGACACAAGGATTGTGGTCCCCAAGGCTCTAGGACGGTCCCTAGTTAAGGACACACATCAGGCCACACACTTAGGACAGACCAAACTAACTGAGCTGCTAAAAGCCAAGTACTACATTCCCCACTTACATGAACTTATCAAAAAAATTACTACTCAGTGTGATGTATGTGCCCGAGTAAATCCGGGAAGGAACAGGTCTAGCCAGGTAGGAGTGAGACTCAGAGGGGCTAGCCCTGGGGAGCACTGGGAAGTAGATTTCACTGAAATAAACCCCCAGCAAATGGCTATAAATACCTCCTGGTGTTTACAGATACGTTCTCTGGATGGGTCGAAGCCTTCCCCACTAGGTCAGAGACTGCCTTGGTGGTCACAAAAAAACTGTTACAGGACCTTGTTCTTCGGTTCGGCCTCCCTCTAACGCTGGGGTCAGACAATGGGCCCGCCTTTACTGCACAAATTTCTCAGGGCCTAGCCAAGGCCCTGGGTATACCCTGGAAATTACACTGTGCCTATCGTCCCCAGAGCTCAGGGCAAGTCGAACGAATGAACCGGACCTTGAAAGAAACCCTGACAAAATTTACCCTAGAGACCGGTGAAAACTGGGTCAGCCTGCTTCCTTTTGTCCTCCTCCGCATCCAATGCACACCCTATCAGAAAGGCTTCTCCCCTCCCTTACTCCCCAGGCTCTCCTTAAGAGAGGTAGACCCCTCCCTTTTGAAAATCATGTTCGGTAGGCCCCCTCCCTTACTCCCCAGACTCTCCTTAAGTCCTTACAGGCATCCAGTCTGTTCAATCCCAGATACATCAGCTCATTAAGGACACTCGTTCCACCCCATTGGACCTCGCAGACCAGCCAACACACCCCTTCCAGCCTGGTGGCTCTGTCCTTGTTAAAAGATTCACCACCTCTGGCCTCACTCTCCGTCGGAAGGGACGCTACACAGTTATCCTGACCACACCCACCACACTCACGGTGGACGGACCAACGGCCTGGATTCATCACACCCACGTTAAGACTGCCCCACCGGAAGGACAATGAAGCATCAAACACTCATCACCTGATTCGCTAAAGCTAAGACTTGTGCGCTCTTCGCGGTCACCACCCTCACCACCCTAATCCGTGCTGTAAATCCCTATAGCAAACCCCACCTAGAACCCACCTACTATCAGTGGGTCCTACCGAGGGCTCCACTGGAGGATATGTTAGTTCCTTAACCAGGAAGGGATCCACCTTAGTCAATTTAACCCTGGAGTACATTCCAAAGAACCCCATTACCTTCTCCCTAGGTGTCTGTGCCTTCCTGGGCCCCAACCTAAATTTCAGAACAAGTGGAGGTGTAGCTGGGTGCAGCAGTTCAGGGGCAGAGCAACAACTCCAGACTATGGGATTATATCTGTGCCCAGGATCCACCCCCGCCAAAAGAAACATGGAACTGTGGAGGCTTAAATGAATTCTTTTGCCCCCATTGGGGTTATCAAACTATCTTGACTATATCAGGGTACACCAAAAACATAGACTAATAATATTAAGGTCTCAATATGAGCCCTTAGAACCAACAAACAATACTAACCTGTTGGAGGAATCAATGACTTAATTCCTGTAAATAAAACAAGGGGGGAATGTGACATGGTAAAAGCCCCATAAACCTGCATACCTCAACCATACCTCAGCTTTCTGTTGAAACTGCTCTCTGTAACCCCTAATGTGACAGGCAAGCCGTCCAAACCCAGGCCATCTTGGCCCCTGTGACTTGTAATTTCCACCCTACCCAGACAATATGTAAACAAATGCTTATCTTGACTTTTGTGAACCACTTAAGTAACAATCAGAATGTCGAAAAGTCCCCTGGCCCTCGGAATGTCTGAAGCCCCTCACCCTCATCTCCGCCCAGGAGGTGATTTACAGAATCTACTAGCCCTCGGAATGTCTGAAGCCCCTCACCCCCACCCCGCCTCTCACCCTCACTCCTGAGGTGGTTGTACAGGTATAAAAGGTCTGGACACCCTTCTTTTGGGGCCACGGGTTGGAGAGACACGAGTCCTCCGTGGCAGCTGGCAATGAAGACCCTGCAATTTGGCATACTTTTGTCTTGCTGTTGACTTTCTATGCTCGCTCCACTACAACAGAGAGGTCCATGTGGTAAGGAACTGAAGCTACCTGCCAGTGGCCAACAGGAAACTGACACCTTATGTCAACACCATGTGAGTGAACCATCTTGAAAACAGATTCTTTAGCCCCACTCTTCAGATGACGGCAACCCTAGCTGACTTTTTACTGCAACATCATAAGACACCCTGAGCAGTCATCCAACTAAACCACTCTTGAATGCCTGACCCATACAAACTGTGAGATAACAAGTGTTAGTTGTGTTACATTGCTAAATTTTGAGGTAATTGGTTACACAGCAATAAATAACTAATTCAACTAGGTTGTCCTCTAAATGAGCAGTTCTTACATTTTGGGGGGACAGTGACTTCTTCGATAATCTGATAAAAAAACTATAGACCCTCCCATGAGAAAAATACACAGATATAAAAACATGTAGCTCACAGTTTCTGGAGAATCATATATCCCAGTAAAGCCCATTCACAGATCTCAGGTTAAAAATTCATCCTCCAAACACTAGAAGAGTCCACATATAAATTCCTTCCTTAAAAAATCCCTTTCCTGTGTAGGACTACTTTAAAGCAATTTTTATTCTTTGCTTCAGTTTGTTTTTCCTTGAGATGGAAGAACCAGTTTGATTAAAGAGGCGGTCCCCCCACCCCCAATTCCCCCAGGCTCTGTCCACCAGCACATTTCAGAGGGTGAAGGGGTCAAACTAACTTTTCTCATGGTTCTATTTTTGTGACTCAATTCTTATGGAAAAGAGAGTCAGAGAGAATGGTGGAATTTCCAGAAAAGTCAGAAACGGTAGTTACTAGAAATACAGGAAGGAAATGTGTTCTTGAAAGATTAAAGCTCCAAGGTTTAGAGCTTAAAGAGTTGGCTTTGTTTGTATTCTGCAGACACATTAGGGCATTTGCGAAAATCCTACTGAGCCCATTCTTCATCCACCTGAGCCCCCTCCAGTTTCGTCTTTACATATATGGATCTCCAGGCTGACATTATGTGCAAAGAAGCAGCAAAGTGATTCCTTTCCATTTTCTACTAACGGAGATAAAGACCTCTAAGGGGACACAGACATAGGAGAGAGCGCCATCAAACTTCCTTTTGAGGTCAGTATCTGCTAAATCCTTGAGGCCATATTTTCCGATCAAACCAAGGAAAGTATAATAATTGCAGCTCTCAGAGTCAACTTCCCCTTTGGGAACCCCAGAATGGATCTCTGTTCCTGAGTGCTGTTCCCTGCAGAAGATGTGTCAGGAAATATAATCTAGGAAGAGAAGCAGAACTTGGGGGCATAATGGTGTATTCAACTGGGGGGAAGTTTAGTTTAGAGAACTTTTAAGAAAATTTAGTTGGAAGAATTTTTAAGACATCCCCTAGGGGGTACGTAAATGGTACATGAACTCAGGAAGAGGTCTGCATCAGAGACATTTTGGGAGTTAAAACACAAAGATAAAAGTGCTTGTCCGCTGAAGATGGACCTTTGCAAACTTATGAATAGGGGAGGAAGAGAAGCCCCTTGAGGAGGGAAGGAAAATGACAGGAGAGGTTGTGAAACAATCTGGGACAGATGTGAGAGAAGTCCATGGACAAGGGATTCAATTTTTATTTTCCCTTGTTCATGGATTTCTCTTATTTGTATTTTTACAAATATAAATAAAAAGGGAGTGTTAATTTCACATGCAAGTATAAGCAGAAGCATTAGGTAAATGACAGGTGGACCATGTCGATTCTTTTGCACGGGACAGGGCTTCACAGGCAGTTGTGGAAAGAGCATTATCAGTGCGGCGGAAAGGGCAGAAGCCTGATTGGGGCAGGCTGAGGACACAGTCAGCAGAAGTGGCTCACATGAAAATGGTCACACACCGTTGTGACATGGTAAAAGCCCCATAAACCTGCATACCTCAACCATACCTCAGCTTTCTGTTGAAACTGCTCTCTGTAACCCCTAATGTGACAAGCAAGCAGTCCAAACGCAGGCCATCTTGGCCCCTGTGACTTGTAATAAGTAACTAAGGTCTGTAATTTCTACCCTACCGAGACAATGTGTAAACTAACGCTTATCTTGACTTCTGTAAACCACTTAAGTAACAATCGGCATATCCAAAGTCCCTTGGCCCTTGGAATGTCCAGAGCCCCTCACCCTCATCTCTGCCCAGGAGGTGATTTACAGAATCCACTAGCCCTCGGAATGTCTAAAGCCTCTCATCCTCATCCCCGATCCTCACCCTCACTCCCGAGGTGATTTTTACGGGTATAAAAGGTCTTGACACCCTCCTTTCGGGGCCACGGGTTGGAGAGATGCAAGTCCTCCGTGGCTGCAGGCAATAAAGACCCTGCAATTTGGCATACTTTTGTCTTGGTGTTGACTTTCTATGCTCGGTTCAGTGCAACACAATCACCCAAGATTCAAGACTGAATAAGGCAGAGGCTTCTGTCAGCCCCTCTGGTGAGCTACGTGGCAGCTGGAAGAGATTAGTGAAATACATATTCATTTTTTTGTTTGTTCATAATCTACTTTCACTGAATGAATAAAATCCCATTGTTAATAAACAGAAGTAGCTCCCTCAAGATACAAACTTTGGTGTGGAAAAGTTAGCATATATAAGAAAAGCAACAGCCATCTGCTGAAATTAGAACTAGCAGAGAAGAAATGGCCTTGCCAGGCACAGTGAAACACAAGAAGCAGATCACAAATCAAAGAACTAAAAGTGTTATGAGGGTAGGCACGAGGTCCTACCTTCATAACATAATCCACAGGTTAGGGCGGTGAGTGATAGGATAGTCTCTGCTGCCTTTTCCAAATGGACAGAACCTCTTAGACACCCACCCTCCCCGAATAATCAAATTAGCACCAGTTTTAAGTGTACGTGGAGAGCAAAAATGAGACAGGTGAACAGCAACAGACAATTCCGGGACTTAGATTCCAAACATGCAGAACCTATGGCTTGTAGTGGTATTTTATTTGAAATAATTGATTTCCTGTACATTTTCATGAATAACTTTGTGTTTTATATTAATCTTTCTGGTAAAAAAAAAATAAAATAAAATAAATATTTTCTAAGAAGGTCCCCCAGGCTGATGGCAGGGGCTGCACTGTGATGGGCTCCTGCTGTGTTTCCCTGTGCTTCACTGAAGGCCAACCACCTGCCTCTACTACTACGTTATGATGACAGTCTGTTTAGTGGGTCTGTGCTTTGGAGACACTGGCAACCTTGATCCCATTTGATTTGCAGAGCCCTGTGTGCAGGTCCTATGGGCTACACTCCTGTAGGCCTTCATTCAGGTTTAGATAACACTACTTGGATTCAAATCCCAAAAGAAGGGCTTGCGGAAGCCACAATCCTATTCTTGCTCCAGACTTTCCTGCCACTGCCCCATACTTGTTTCTGTACCCACAGCAGCTGAGCTGGCATCTCCTCCTGGGACACCTGATGTGTTTCGTAAGCTGCAGAGATCAAATGTGAGCACTAGCACCAACTTTCAGGAAGCAAAGCCAAAAGCCCATATCCCTTTTGTTATGTGCTCAGTGCCACAAAACGTAGCCGTCTATGTGCTGTATTGTCAGAAAACACCACTGTTTCCAATTAAAATACAGGAAGAGAAGTAATAACAAATAAATTTCCTGCCAACCACTGGGGACGACTAGATAGAAGAGAAACAATAAAATGTGAATACAATGACAACCAGTATGTAGACACCCAGATGCCTTTCTAGTTGAAAAGTCTGGCTTGGAGGATGAAGTTGAAGGAGTCCAAGAAATGCCACCCTAAAATACGACACTTTTGTGTGCTGATTGCATTGAACCGAGGGCACGTGGGGACAGAGGATGCAGACAGAGGCTTTTTCTGAGCTCCCCTTAGCTGCCTAAAGACCATCCTCCAAATGGAGCTCAATCGTTCTGAATCCCCTTCACAGGAATTTCATCCACCACGGAAGATTAACTGGAATCACAGGTGAGAGCCTGGAGGTAGACACCATGCCTAGACAGAAACCACCTATTCTCCTGAGGGCTGCTCCAGACAACCTTCATTACCTGGGAGACTTTTATCTGCATAACAAGAGGATCTTTATTCACTACACATTTTCTCCTCTCACCCTTCCATAACTTATGGCCACCACCTCCCAGAAGCCCCAAGCCCCCATTCCTTTCTGTATCTCAGGATGCTATATAAGCTTCAGTCATCTGCCCCTTCTTCAAGTCTCATATTTTGTAAGATTCCCATGGATGTATAGGTAATTAAATATGGCTTTTCTCCTATTCATCAGTCTTACATTAATTTAATTCATAGCCCAGCCAAGGAACCTAGAAGGCTGTAGGAAAGCCATTTTTCACTCCCCTACAGAAGCAGGGTCAGTCATGAGGCCTTCAGGAATCAGTTCTCATCTTTGAGGCTGGCTCCTCCATTTTCTTTCAAAGAACTTTTTTTTAATTATTTTTAATTTTTATGGACACATAATAGTTGTACAGGCTAGGCATGGTGGCTCACACCTGTAATCCCAGCACTTTGGTAGGCCAAGGCAGGAGGATTACTTGAGGCCAGGATTTTGAGACCAGCTTGCACAGCATAGTGAAACCCCATCTCTACAAAAAATATATAAAACATTAGCCAGGTGTGGTGGCATGCACCTGTGGTCCCAGCTACTTGGGAGGCCAACATGATCGCTTGACATGGGAGGCTGACATGGGTTGGGGGGTCAGGGCTGTAGTGAGCTGTGAGCACACCACTTCACTCCAGCCAGGGTGGGTGACAGAGTGAGACTCTGTCTCAAAAAAATAGTACATATTATGGTGTTGTATTAGTCTATTCTCACACTGCTATAAGGAAATACCCAAGACTGGGTAATTTATAAAGGAAAGAGGCTTAATTGACTCACAGTTCTGCATGGTGGGGAGGCCTCAGGAAACTTACAATCATGACAGAAAGGGAAGCAGACAGACACCTTCTTCACAAGGTGGCAGGAGAGACAGAAGTAAGCAAAGGGGGGAAGAGCCCCTTATAAAACCATCAGATCTCATGAAAACTAACTCGATATCATGAGAACAGCATGGGGAAAACCGCCCCACCATGATCCAATCGCCTCCCTCCCTATGTAATCACATGGGGATTACAATTCCATGTAAGATTTGGGTGGGGACACAGAGCCAAACCATATTGGGGGTACATGTGATATTTTGATAGAAGCATACAATGTGTAATGATCAAACCTGGGTAACTGGGATATCCACCTCCACAAGCATTTATCATTTGTGTTGGGAACTTTCTAAGTCTACTCTTCTAGCTATTTTGAAATATACAATAGATTACTGATAACTATAGTTGCCCTATTGTGCTACCAAACACCAGATCTTATTTTTTCTATTTAATCCCCTTTTTATCTTCCTCCTCCATTACTTCTGGTAATGGCCATTCTACTGTCTACTTCCATGAGGTCGATTATTTTAGCTCTATATATGAGTTAGAACATAAGACATTTGTCTTTCTATGCCAACCTGTTTCACTTAACATAATGTCTTCCAGTTCCATCCATGTTGTTGCAAATAACAGCATTTCATTCTGTTTTATGGTAGAATAATATACCATTGTGTGTATATACCACCTGTTCTTTATTCATCTGTTGATAGACACTTAGGTTGATTCCGTATCTTGGTTGTTGCACATAGTGCGGCAATAAATGTGGGGGTGCAGATATCTCTTTGATATACTGATTTCCTTTCTGTCTTTCTCTTTTTTGAGATAGGGTCTTGCTTTGTCACCCAGGCAGGAGTGCAGTGGCATGATCATGGTTCGCTACAGCCTTAAGCTCCCAGGCTCAAATGATCCTCCCACCTCAGCCTCTCAAGTAGTGTGGACTACAGGTGCATGCCACCATACCAGGCTGTTTTATTAAAAAAATTTTGTAGACACAGGGTCTTGCCATATTGCCCAGGCTGGTCTTGAACTCTTGGATTCAAGTGATTCTCCTGCCTTGGCCTCGCAAAATGCTAGAATTACAGGCATGAGCCACCATGCCCAGCCCTTTCTTTTGAATATATACCCAGAAGGATGACTGCTAGATCACATAATAGTTCTATTTTTAGTTCTTTGAACAACTCTCCATACTGTTTTCCACAGTGGATATACTAATTTATATTCCCACCAACAGTGTATGAGCATTCCCCTTTCTCTGCATCCTTGACAGCTTTTGCCATTTTCTGTTTTTGTTTTCCTGCTCCCATTGCCGCCATCTTTTTTTTTTTTTTTAACAATAACCATTTTAACTGGGATATCTCATTGTGGTTTTGATTTGCATTTCTCTAATGATTAGTGATGTGGAGCATTTTTTCATATACCTATTAGCCATTTTCATATCTTCTTTTGAGAAATGTCTGTTCAGATCTTTTGCCTATTTTTTAATCAGATTATTTGGGTTTTTTTATTACTGAGTTGTTTGGGTTCCTCTGTAAGGAAGAAAGAGGAATGAAATCAGTGGGTCTGCAAGTTTCTTTGGCTGTATTATAAATGCTTTATTTCAGCCGGGCACAGTGGCTGACACCTGGAATCCCAAAAGTTTGGGAGGCTGAGGTAGGAGGATTGCTTGAGTTCAGGAGTCTGAGACCAGCCTGGGCAAGATCGCAAGACCCCATCTCTATTCTTTCTTTAAAAAATAAACAAAATAAAAAAGAGATGATTTATTTCTTAGGTTGGGTGGGTAATACTACCTGGTTGTGTGTTGTATTCGTGTTTTTTGTTTGTTTGTTTTTTTGGCAGAGTCTAACTTTATCACCCAGGCTGGAGTGCAGTAGCCTGATCATAGCTCACTGCAGGCTTGAACTCCTGGGCTCAAGTAATCCTTTTGCATCAGACTCCAAGGTAGCTGGGACTAGAGGCACATACCACCACACCTGGCTAGTTGTTTAATTTTTTGTACAGACAAGGTCTCCCTGTGTTGCCCAGAATGATCTTGAACTTCTGGCCTCAAGCAATCCACCTGTCTCAGCCTCCCAAAATTCTGGGCCAACAGAAGTTAGCCACTGTGCCTGGCCTGTTATATTAATCTTTATACCTTTTTGTATTTATTAAATATTATAAAACGAATTTTAAAATAAATGACATTTATTAACATGTAGTTTGTAGTTTTCCTCTTTTATTTCAGAGTTAATAAAAACTTTTTCCAGGCTATATTGGTTTCCCGTTGCTGTGTAACAAATTACCAAAAATGTGGTGGCATGCAAATTTGTTATCTTGGAATTCTGGTCCCTTCCTCTATCTTTAGAACCAGCAGCAGCATCTGGAAATCTCTGTGTACTCTGCTTCTGTCATCACGCTAACCCTGAATCTGGCCCTCTTGTCTTCCGCTTAGAAGGACTCTTTTGATTACATTGGGCTCACACAGATAAGCAGATAATCCAGGATAATCTTCCCACTCCTCAAGATCCTTAACTTAATCACTTCTACCAAATCCCTTTGCCATGTAAGGTAACATGTTCACAGGTTTGGGGGATTAGGACATGCACATTTTTGCAGAGGCATTTTTCTGCCTGCCACAGAGGCCTTAAACACTTTTGTAGACCCTAGTGCTGTGCCTATTGTGTGGAGTGGAAAAACCTCTGCCCTACTTAGCTCTTAGAAAATATCTGCTTTGGTTTCCCTGCCCTGGTAGAAACCCAGATGGCCACAAAGCAGCCAAAAGCTTAGCCCTGGAGGTGCGGGTCGGGGGATGGGGGAGAGAAAATCACAGAGGCTGGAAATTCCCAAGCTGGAGAATGGATCCACAACTACCAAGAGTGGTTCTGAATGAGAACAGTTAGGTCTCAAAATTCCTCAGAGCAGCCAGACAGATCACTCTAACACAGAAATCCGATCAGTCACTCTCCTGTGTAAAACCCCTTTATGGCTTCTCCTTGGCTTTAGAATAAGGAACAAAGTCCTTCAAGTGGTCCTAGAAGAGGGTTTCTCAACCTCAGCACTACTAACATCTGGGGCTGGGAAATTCTTTATCGTCAGGGGCTGTCCCCTGCATTGTAGGATGTTTAGCGGCATCCCTGGAGCACCCCCAACACACTGTGACAACCTTGCCAAATGTCCCTGGAGGACAAAACTGCCCTCCATTGGGAACCTCTGCCCTAGGTGGTCTCAGGATCCGGCCCTGTCCATCCTCCCAGGCTCCTCTGCTCCCCAGGGGTCCCCAGGCTGTGCTTTCTTCTTTAGCCACCTAAAGGGCATCTTTCAACTGGATACCACGGTCCCTCCTGCCTCAGGATTTCTGCACACAGTCCTCTTCCTGGGCTGCCCCTCCCTACCTCTTTTCACCTGGCAAACTCTTGTGTCTCAGTGTAAAGGTTTCCTGCTCAGGCCCCTGCCCTATCTGGCCTCCAGAGCCCTACACTGTATCCTGTGGCAGCCCCACTTCTCTGCCACGTGCTGCTTCCTGCTGCCTCTACGACAGGGACAGTGACTATCTGGTCCTCCCACAGTGCTAGTGAGCAGCAGCTACTTGGTCCTTATTATCTCATGATTGGCAGATACTGTCTCCTACCTGACATCTGTCCCACATTAAATGCTCAGAACCAGAATCAGATGTGAAGCCAAGTAAGTCCCCAAGGAAGAAGATCTGAGATTACTCATCTCTTTCTCGTTGTATCTGGACTGTGTGCTGGCCCCATTAAAGGTTAAACAGTAACTTGGGCTGTGATCTGAAAAAGGCTCTACGTGAAGGCAGTGGGCCTAGGGTTCCTAGAGCTACACATCAGGAATCCTTTGCCCCAGGGCTCCAGTTAAATTATGCCTTCCTTGGGAGGGGCCAGTACCATGGGCCTGGCACCAGCCGCCAAGTGTCTGGGACAGGAGCCACACAGTGGTCACCCTGCAGACAAGGACAGCCCAGTGAGGAGAAGCCAGTGCTCTCAACCAAGAGATATCGCTTGAGGTCAGGAGTTCAAGACCAGCCTGGGCAACTCCTATGGTTTGGATTTGTGTCCCTGCCCAAATCTCATGTCAGGTTGTAATCCCCAATCCTTCCCAGTCTCTAGGAGGGGCCTAGTGGGGGTGGTGGGATCATGGGGTGGATTTCCCCATTGCTGTTGTCCTGATAGTGAGTGAGTCCTCATGAGATCTGGTTGTTTAAAGAGTGTTAGCACTTCCTCCTCTCTCTCTTCCTCCAGCGCTGGCCATGCCTGCTTCCCCTTCACCTTTTATTTTTGAAATAAAAGTTTCAAAAAAGTTTTGAAATAAGAGTTTCCCCCTCATTGAAAGTTTCCTGAGGAACCGTGAGCCAATTAAAACTCTTTTCTTTATAAATCACCTTTTCTTTTTTTTTTTTGAGATGTTTTGCTCTCTTGTTGCCCAGTCTGGAGTGCAATGGTGCAATCTCGGCTCACCACAACCTCGGCCTCCCTGGTTCAAGCGATCCTTCTGCCTCAGCCTCCTGAGTAGCTGGGATTACAGGTGCCCGCCACCACGCCTAGCTAATTTTTGTATTTTGTATTTTGTTTTGCCATGTTGGTCAGGCTGGTCTCAAACTCCTGACCCCGTGATCCACCTACCTCGGCCTCCCAAAGTGCTGGGGTTACAGGCATGAGCCACCACGCCTGGCCTCGGGTATTTCATAGCAGCATGAGGACGGACTACTACAGCAACATAGCAAGACCCCGGATGAAATGCCCTCTAGTCCACCCCACCTGGCAAGGTAAATAACATACCACTGAAACTCAGCACTGACCTCAGCAAGTGATCAATATGTCCCTGATTAAAAATTTGTGACAGAGACTCTGAAATGGAATCCTGTGAACAACACTGAAAGGACAGAGCCCAGCTGCTGGTTGGCGGCAGCCAGAATGTCCCAGGACAGGAAGCCCTTCCTGACTCCTTCCGTGCTTGCATTCAGTTGTCCCCTCCTCTCCACACAGCCTCCCAGAGCGAGCCCCACATTCTCCCTAAGCTGCTATTCTGTGAGTTGGATTTCCCAACTTTGGCCAACATGTTGACAAATACATTCTTTGTATCATTATTTACTTAATATGTTCCTTTAAGTACATATACCTCTTTCCATAATAAAAATACTTCTTTTCTGCCGGGTGTGGTGGCTCACGTCTGTAATCCTAGCACTTTTGAAGGCTGAGGCAGGTGGATCACTTGTGATCAGGAGTTCGAGACCAACCTGGCCAACATGGCGAAACCCCACCTCTACTAAAAATACAAAAATTAACTGTGCATGGTGACGCACACCTGTAATCCCCGCTCCTCAGGAGGTTAAGGCACAAGAGTTGCTTGAACTTGGGAGGCAGAGGTTGCAGTGAGCCAAGATTATACCACTGCATTCCAGCCTGGGCAAAAGAGCCAGACTCTGTCTCACAATAATAATAAATAAAAATAGTTTTTTTCTGAGGAATGAGGAGATCCAAGATGGCCGATCACTAGCAGCTCAGGATTGCAGCTCCCAGTAAAAGCGCAGAGAGCCAGTGGACGCCACACTTACCGATAAATTTTTGCTGCCCACGGACCAGGACATTCCCAGCGGAGGAGCCCCACGGGTCGCCAGCGTGACCCTTTCGGCTGGCGCGGCTTTTTTGCCAGCGTCTCGGCTCGGCGGCTCTTGGTGCGGAG
>PVKP010030798.1:0-27600 GCA_004027715.1 Plecturocebus donacophilus
TCTCTGCGCTTTCACTGGGAGCCACAATCCCGATCCGCTGCTACGTGGCCATCTTGGATCTCTCTCCGCCCGGTGATGAAGTTTTTCTGTTTCTTAGTTTTCCTTTGGCGGACGCCCGTTCCCCACAGAGCCAGACCTTCCTGGGTTCGCTGTGCTTGCTGTGAAGCTCTCAGTCCTTAGCGCTTCCAATTGCTGTTTTCCTTGTGGGGATGGGACCAGCCGAGCCCGTCCGTCCCGTATACTCTGTACTGGGAAGCGCCGCGCCGGGCGCCGGCAAAAGAGCCGCGCCGGCCAAAAGAGTCGCGCTGGCGACCCGTGTGGCTTCTCTGCCGGGACTCTCCCGGTCTGTGGGCAACAAAAAATCGTCGGAAAGTGCGGCGTCCACTAGTTCTCTGCACTTTCACTGGGAGCTACATTCCTGAGCTGTTGCTAATCGGCCATCTTGGATCTCTCCTAAATTAAAATTTTATAAAATGTTTTTTAAATTGAGGTAAAATTTACATACACTAAATGCCAAGATGGTAAGTGATCAGTTCAGTAAGTTTTGACAGTTATAGACACCCATATAACTCTACCCAAAATCAGCATAGAGCATTTAAGCCCCACAAGGGTTCTCCATGTCCTTCCTAGCCAATCCTTCACTCCACCTCACCATGTGCAAATAACAATTCTTTTGCTCCTTAGCTAATCTGGGTTCTCGTCTCACAACCAGGAAGAATTAGACAGACACATTGAAGGGTGAGGAGGCTGGAATGCATTAAGTGAAAAGAAAGCTCTCAGCAGAGAGAGAGCGGGGGTTTCTGTAAGCAGGTTTACACCTCCTAAATTAAATACCAGGGTGATCACACATGAGTTCAGGAGGCCAGGCTCCTCCCCTGCATAAGGCACAAATTTCTGGTGGCTCTGCCCCATTCCCCCAGTGCATGTTGGTCTTCAATATGCTGTGGGCATGCCCAGGAATGCCCCCTGTGCAGGTTCCCTTATTCAGCACAAAACATCCGGTGTCAACATTTGTGGGGCAGGTTGAAGGTTCTCCAGGTACCCTTCTGCATCTGCCTCTACCACAACCACTGCTCTGATTTTTGTCACTGTAGGTTAATGTTGCCTGTTCTAGGAATTTGTAGAAATAGGTTCACATAGAACACTTTTTTTTCTGGCTCCTTTTGATCAATGTCATGTTTTTGAGATTTGTCTGTGTCAAAACTTCTCAGCTTTTATTGATGAGTACTGTTCCACTGTATGAAGAGATCTCAGTTTGTTTATCCATTATCCTACTGATAGTTATTTGGGTTGTTTTCAGTTTGGGGCCATAACAAACAAGGCTGCTGTAAGAATTTTTCAAACAAGTTTTTCGTACACATGAATGTGTATTACTCTTGAGTAAATACTTCTGTTAGTGGAATATCTGGATCATGGTTTAAATTACATTTAATGTGATAAGAAAGTGTCAAAATAATTCCCTAAAGTGTTTGGACCTTTTTATAATGTCTAAGAGTACCCACAATTCAGAGTACCCAGAATTAGTGCTGTCAATCTTTTTGATTTTAGCTATTCTAGCTGAAGTGGAATTTTATCTCATTATTGTACTAATTCACAATTCCTTGAAGACTAACTGTTGAGCATGTTCCCATGTATTTATTGGACATTCATTTTTTTGGAAAGTGTGTTCATATCTTTTGAATATCAATTAACTGTATGTTGTAGATCTAATCTACAGCTCTCTATTCTCCACCACTGATTTATGTGTCTCTCCCTACACAAATATCCTACACTCTTGACTACTGTAGCTTCAAAGCATATCTTGAAATCATGCAGTAAGTCCTCCAACTTTGTTCTTTTCTAGAATTATTTTGGCTGTTCAAGATCCTTTGCATTTTCATAAAACACTTCAGCATGAGCTTACCAATTTCTTTATAAATGTCTATGATTTTATAGAGATTGAGTTGAATCTATAAATCAATTTAGGAAGCATGGATCTATTAACATTGAAACTTTCAATCATAAATACAGTAGCATATCTGTTTAAATTTTTAATATATCTTGGCAATGTTTTTCAATTTTAAAAATAGAGATCTCCTATCTTTAAGTATATTTATTCCTAAATATCTTTAATTTGTTTGTAAGGTGTTGGGTTTTTTTTTTTCAAATATTTTTTGGACATCTATTGAAATGATCATATGGAAGGTAAGCAGTGAACTACAGTGATTGATTTTTATATGTTAAATCATTCCTGAGATAAATCCCTCTTGTCATATCACCTTTTTTATCTATTGCTGTATTTGATTTGCTAATATCATATGGATAATGGTAATTTTTATTTGCTAATATTGTAGGGACATTGTTATGTAATTTTCATTTCTTAAACCTTTGTCAGTTTGGGGTATTGAGGGTATGCTGGCCTCATAAAATACATTTGGAAGTTTTTCCTTCTCCTTCATTTTCTGAAAGAGTGTATGTAAGATCAGTATTATTTGTTACTTCATAAAACACAGCCCGAAGTCATCTGAGCCCAGAGTTTTCTTTGTGGATGGAGCTCTCATTCAAATAAAATTTCTTTCAGAAATTTGGCTTTTTAAATTTTCTGTTATTTCATAACCAGTTTTGGTATCTTGTGTTTTTCAAGGAGTTTATCCACTTTAGTCAACAAAGTAACTGGCATAAAGTTATTAGCAACAGTTTAATTGTATCACCTTTTTTTTATTACTGATGTGGGTAATGTGCTATATATTTTCTTATCAGGTGCCTGACATTTCCCTGGGCAGCACTGAGGACATCTTGACACTCCAAATGAAACACTGCATGCCTTTGCCACCAAAGGAAGTCATGAACTCACTAGAGATGCTCACAGCTCCCTGGCCAGGGGAGAATGACTATCCATGACTATTTCTATAGCAGGAGACAGCACCATGCAGCCAACTGTCTTCCCAGGTCTCTGATATCCTGCATGCTAACAGCAGAACCGAGCAAATATTTGAGTGATAAGATATGTGTAAGTTACACTTGAATGGGAAGGCTGTCAGAACTTGGTGAAATGGAGAGTTTGAGAAATAGGTGGCAGTCTTCCCTTATTAGAAAAAAAAACAAAACTCATGTTTTGTGGAGAGAGATTGCCTGCAACCAAAGGCTACCAGGCTGGAGGTTAAAAACCAAGAGGAAGAGTTCACAGAAATCCAAACTTGGATAGGGTTGGATGGCCAATCCCTCACACTTGCTCCCTTCCATACTCTAAGGAGTGTGGCATAGACACAGAAGTCAAATAGGAAATAATAATAATGGCCAGAGAACTACTAATTTACAGTTTCCTGTTGAAACATGGAACACAGCCCTAAAGCTAAAACAGGGCTTCTAATCTCTTCCTCTTTGAATTCCAGGCCTACGCCCCAGGGGCTGAGACAGAGGAGCCAGGTTGCTGAAGGACAGGGAGCTGCTGGAACATGCAGCCATGGGCCCTGGGGAGGTCCAAGGTGGGGCAGGAGGAGAACTCTGCGTATCACCAGGAGCCTGCTGGAAGCAGCAGTCTCGCAGCATCCGGATACATACACATTCAGGAGAAAGCCAGGGAAAGAGACTGGCTTTTTGCAAAAATTGATCTAGCCAATTAGCAGCTTCTTTGCAAGGAAAGCAGTCAGATCATCTATTCCTGAGGGCAATGTAATTAAAGAGCAAAACGGAAAATGTTTACTCTAAAACTGCCCCCATCTGCACCCTGACACTCACACCCAGGAGAGGAGGAAAACTTCTACTTTGTTCATGGAACTGTAAAGATAAGAGAAAGTTTACCCCTAAACACAAACTCTGTGCACAAAACCAGCATGTGAAGTCCAGAAGCACAGTAGCCATCCATTTGGCAAGTGTCACCAGGCTCCTCTCTGAGCCAGGAGCTAAGAGCAGGACAGCGGAGGCCCCTGCTCCAACCCACAGCTGAGCACCTTTCATGCGCCCCGTGCTGAAGCAACCCCCACCATCTCTGAAAATAAGTGAAACCTCCTTTGCAAAATTATAACTGAGGAAGTCATGACAGTGAAAGAATTCAGACCTAACTGACCCCATCTTGCTTCTAACCTTTAAGCTGTTCTTATTCATTCCTGGGAATAAGCTGAACTAACTTTGGGAAGGAATTCACTCTATAGTTTGACTCTGAAACAAAATTGGTAAAGCCCTTTCCTGAAAAGAGCCCCCTTCTTGCACCAGTCTGCCTTTGTAGGACTAACAAATTATCTGTAAGATTAGAAATTATAGATTCAGGGTCACAGAGCATCTGGCTCCAAGTGTTTGAACCTCTCCAAAGTGCTCCTGGGGGTAACATCACTATTGTAAAACCTAAGATCAGTGCTTGAGATATTTTGCAGACCCTGCACTTAATAGATCAGCTGATACCACCCAGATCAGTAATCTGGCTCAACCAGTTCTGCCATCCCATCCAGGAATGGAAGACAGCAAGAGAAACTCACTTAGACTACCTACGATTACATCTTCAAACTGACAAATCAGCACTCCCTACTTCCCAAGCCCCTACTCACCAAATTATCTTCAAAAACTTTGATCCCTGAATACCTGGGGAGACTGATTTGAGTAATAATAAAACTGCAGTCTCCCACACAGCCAGCTCTGCATGAATTACTCTTTCTCCAATGCAATTCCCCTTTCCTGATAAATTGGCTCTGTCTAGGCAGCAGGCAAGGTGAACCCAATGGGCAGTTACCATAATGAAGTTCAATAATTCCCTCAGAAATAATTCGTAAAATAATAAAGGCACCAAAGACCTTTTTAGGAAGGCTTTTATTCCTGCAGATAGTAAAAAGAATCACACAGTCTTGCAACGTGGACAAGGGAGATTTCCTGAGAATAAAAGGGAAAGGTCAATCCCATTGGCCATGGCAATTTGCTGAATGATTTGGAAACTGGGGTATGTGGTCGAAAAGAGGATTGAAACACAAATAATGGACTTGGCTTGAGTTCTGATTCTACTTTAACTTACTGTACGGCCTCATGCCTTGTTTTTTCTGGAGATTCTCCTTTTCTGCTTCACTTATATTGACATTACAATCAAATGAGGCCATGTTTCTGAAATCACATTGTCCCTACATAATCATCACAGTGAGTCTGTAATGTGACTGAAAGACAGCCATGGATACAGGTAGAAGATATCTAACTAGAATTGCTTAAATGTGAAGACTCAAATTTAGAAAGAGGGTTAATTAGAACAGGAGGCTGTAGATCATGGCATCTATGGAGGCACAGGTCCCAGGAACCAGAATTTGCTTTGGGAAGTAAATCTATGGATGACCATACCCTTGTAAAGTGGGGATCTCACCAAAGGGGAGAGGCTCTCCAGTTGCCTTTGCCATTCATGTGCAGGGCGGAATATTCCCATCCACCTCCCTTCACCCCTGCCCCAGCCTAACTGTTCTAGAGACTCTGACTTAGTCAGGTTAGGCTACTATAACAAATACCATAAGCTGGCTGGCTTACAACATTTATTTCCCAAGTTCTGGAAGCTAGAAATTCAAGATCAGGGTGCCAGCATGGTTGGATTCTAGTGAGGACCTCTTTCTGGCTCACAGATGGCCCATTAGCCAATCACCTCCTAAAGACCCCAGGACCTAATGCTGTTACACTGAATGTATAAATGTATAAATTAGGGGGAGGACACAAACATTTAGTCCATAAGACAGGTAGCCCAGGAGGTGTAAATAATGTGAACATTTTTAGTGTTTACTGGGAGACTGGGTCAAGCAGAGCTTGATTTTTGAGGCTTATTTTTTCTCAGTAGGCCTAAACTTCAGGCTGGCCTGAGATCTACCTCCACAGTAGTGAATAAAAAGCAGAAGGATCTTATTAGTCTGCAGGCATAGTCTGAATTTTATTTGCAAGTTCATCGGGCATTCAATTCGGTCACTCAATTAACAGCTACTTAATGAGCGAGACCCAGGTGCAGCCACTGCATTGAGTACCCATGACAGACATGGTAGCTCCCAGGGATGGAAGGAAAGTAGGAAGCTAAAACATCTGGATCTCTTCTACTAGAGGACCTGGAGATTGCATGGTGGAAATACAACCTTATTCAGAATGGTCAAACAAGCTTGTATATATTTACTGATTTTATTTAATACTTAACTTTGAATATATAGAAGCTCAGAGGAAAAAAGTTTAGATGTTGGAAAAGTAGGCCAGTATCAAAGTATGGATATGTTTTTAGGACTGCTCGAGAAAATCCAAGAAATTCTTTGTCTCGTTTATTCATTTGACATGATTTCATGTCTTTTCTATGCTAGACATCGTTGCTAACCTTGAGGAATGCATGGTACATATTAACTGAATAATACCCAGTGGAGTGTCTGGAAGTAATTAGCACTAGTTTTGCACCTATTGTAAGCCAAATAAGTATTTCATCGGTCAATATGCAAGACCGTTTAGTTCCTAGCACCAGGAAAAGCAACTAATCTCCCTCCTAGGCAATATTCCAGGATAGGCTGCCAGTTGGATTAAGGAAGCCACTGCTGCAAAACTCTGGGAGATCTCACACTGATATATTTTTCTCCACTGCTCAGCTATAAGGTGTGATCAAAATACATAATTGTCTTGGAGACCTAATTCCCTCATATTATGGGAACTGAAAAGATCTCAGCTCTAAACAGGTATCCATAAATGTTTGGCAAGGGATATGTGAGACTTGCAGGTCCCAAGTAGACTTCCTACAATTCTCAGCCTAGTGAAGTTCGCAAAACCAGCCCTGGACAGAGGTTGGAACTTCTTGAAGGGTTGCCCAACCCTCTCCAATACTGGGCGTATTGGTCACTACTCATCGGCCACCCAGCCTCCATTTGCCCATCTCAGGTAATGGCAACCTTGCTTTGCTTCTGATAAGGCAAGTAACCGTATTTGCCCAGGACCTGAGGGTTTCCTAGGATGCAGATCTTTTTGGTGGCAAAACAGGACAGTTCCAGGCAAACCAGAAGGTGGGACACTGTACTCCTGAGACACCCATTTCCCTGCCCTCATCTGTGTGAGCTGGCAGGTTTGGTCTGCTCCTGATCCAGAAGCTTCTAGGACTTATTTCAGCTATCTTTCAGGAACTTGAAATATTTTATTGTACTGTTCCCTGAAAAGATGGAGTGTCTAGAGATGCCGAGGCCAACTTGCTGTGCTATCTGGGAAATTTGGAAATGGAGCCAAAAAAAGAAATGGAGACAGAGAAATCAGCCACTCGTGACATCATTTGAACACCCACCTCAATCCACGCTTCAAACAAGACCACTTCTCAGCTACAGTACCTTACACACATCCCCTCGTGTAAGTTGACATGGCTGAAAGGGAATTTCTAGATTTACTCACTGCTACCTAGTCAGCATCTGATGAGTCCAGTATAAGGAAACAGCTAGATACACTCCCAGCCCTCAAAGAGTTCAGCATTTATTTGGGCCACTAGACAGAAAAAAATAACTCGAATCCTGGGATGGCACATGAAGAGAGGGGCCATCAGTAAGTGCTCTTCAGTTCTGGGAAATCAATCTGGTCCACAAGGATCGAGGACATTAGTGAGCTGGTTCTTAGAGGACAGGTAGGCTTTCTGCTGGTGAGAGGGACAGGGGACCACCAAGTATTGGGCCTAGTGGGAGCCACTTGTCAACTACAGCAGCAAGTGGTCACTGTTAGTCACGTGCCCCCTGCTGGAGTGGAAGCCCCTAAAGACAAAAGATTCATCTCTCTCCATACCAAGGAGAGTGCCTGGCACAAGACAGACACTCAAAAATGACAAGGTGTTTGCACAGAGTCTTCTAAGAACATAAAGTAGATAAACTAGAGCAAAGGTTTGATGTGAGATACAGCTGAATGACTACTGTTTTGAATAAAACTCTATCCACTTAACTGGTAACTACCCCAGCAGCTAAGAGGCTTGGACAGAAGAGGATCCACCTACATGGGTCCCTTCCAGGAAGCCTTGCCCTCAGAGTATGGTCTGGGAACCCGGCTTCAAAGACTCAACTACAATGTGAAAGTTTGTTTTTAGTATTTACAGACCCTCAGGGATACAAGGCAAGCCTGGAGACCACACACACACACACACACACACACACACACGGGGATCAGGGAGCACAGATAGGGAGAGAGAAGAAATCCATGGGCAAGTACCTTTCCTGGGTCCAGGGTATTATCCAAACAGGTTTCTGGGGAGCTTTAACCGGTAGGTTGAAAGCAAGCAGGCATTAGTTCTAGGAGGACATGCTGGGTTGAGAGGTGGTCACTTTGAGTTCTTGGACAGATGTCTGAACAGCTTCTTTAAAGGAAGTGGCAGGAAACCAGGGAGCCTGGCTTGCTTAGGTGTCTCTGAGAGAGATACTTCTAAGTTTTACTTCTGGCTACCAGCAAGAGCCATTCTGGTGGGGAGCAGTATTGGAAACTGACTGAGCCCTGCTTCAGGTAGGAGAAAACTAAACTTATATTTTACAATGGATGCACCATAAAATTATAAATGCTCACTTCACTCCTCCTGAGTTCAGCTTATATTCCCTTACCAGATTTTATTTTCTTAATAACATCGATCATTCTCTACGTGTCCCCACTAGAGCATAAGTCCCACAAAGCCAGGGGGGCCTTATCCACTAGGCAGAGAGGCAGGGGAGGAAGGAGCAGAGCAGGGGAGGAGGGAGCACAGACTCTGCACTGGGGCTGCTTTGGTGGGAAAGCTGGCTGTGCCTCTTATGATGCAATCTGGAACAAACTATTCATGCTCTTTGTGCCTCAGTTTCCTCATCTGTTAATAGGGGATAATACTGGTCTTTTCCTCAGTTTGTCATGCAAGTAAATCAAGTAGGTCACTTAAAAGTGCCTGGCACACAACAGACACTCCACAATTGTTAGCTATTGTTATGGCTAGTGATGTTCACCCTTACTCCTCCTGCACCTAGAAAATGTCTAGCATGTAATTCAGGCTCAGGCAACATTCTTAATTTTGAATGAATGCAAAAAAAGAGTAAATGGAGTCCTGGATAAGGAATTTCTTGAATGTAAGACAAAGAGTTATGAAATGCAACATGCTGATCAGTGGTTTTCAACAAAGTAGATTTGCCTGAAAGTCCCAAGTGCACACACACTGTTCCAGGGCAATAATGGGTGGTGGGCATTTTTAATATGGTTTGAAAAAGTTCCCATGTGACTATGATGGACACACCATTCCCTATCTTAAAAATCACTGGGGTAAATCAAAACAGGTGACAATACAGGGGAGCCTGATGAAAGCAAGGCCCGGGAACAATCCAATATTGGCATAGAAGATTCAATGGCAGAGAGTAAATCAAGAGTAAGAAGAAGAAAGTGAGCCGGTCTAGATACTCTCGGAGGACGTCTCTTCCCCTATAAGCAACTAGATGCTTCATATATGTTTTATTTACTTGCTGGGCTTACAGAAAGTTAATTAAAGAAAATAAATGAAAGGCTCAGAATTTCTTTTTTTTTGATAGGGCCTTGCTCTGTCACCCAGGCTAGGGTGCAGCCTCAATCTCCTGGGCTCAAGCAATCCTCCCACCTCAGCCTCCCAGGTAACTGAGACCAACAGGCACATGCCACGACAGCTGGCTAATTTTTTTTTTATTATTTGTAGAAATGAGGTCTCCTATGTTGCCCAGGCTGGTCTCAAATTGCTGGGCTGAAGAAATCCTCCCACCTTGGCCTCCCAGAGTGCAGGGATTGCAGGCATAAGCCACTGTGCCCAGAAAATATCTTACCCTTGGTCCAGAAAATAGAGGCTAATGTAAGGATTAAAACATGGATATCTTATCAGAAGAGGCCAGCTGCATACCTTATGCAGTTTGTCCTGGAGGACCCACCAGCATGAATTCTTGGTTCCTCCAGTGGTTAAGGTCTCATCCTGAGGAAAGGAGAAGCAAATCCTGGCTTAAAATCATTCAAATGCTACTGTTTAGTACAGCCAAAAGTGGAGGTGTGATTGTTCCTGGAATGACAACCCAGGTAAAAGAAGGAACATGTTTTTCTGGAAGATCCTACAACTCAGTCGTAGAGAAGCCTGGTTCACGATGGTTTTATAGAGCCACACGTTAGCAGAAAGTGGTTTGAAAACAGAAAACTTCCCGCCAGTGTTTTCCATTTCCCACCTACAGAACCCTCTAGTGCTATGAGAGCTCACTACAGAAGTCGCACATTTCTGGACAACCTTCCAATACATCTGTAAAGACTGCGACAACTAGAAGGTAAGGACAGAATCCCCGTTTGTGTTTCTCTCTCACATTTGGTTGGACCAAGGAGAAGTGTCAGAAGAACTTCAGACTGTGCTTCCTGGTTACTCAGCACCTCCTGCCTACCTTCTCCTGTGTGGTCATTTTTCATCTGTGCCATACAGAAAATAATCAAATTCAAACTTTGAAAGCTATCATTTTGGATTTGTACACAGAGCCAGGGTTTCTGATAAAGAGTATCACACTTGATTCCATCTGACCAAGTCCCCCTCTGGCTGAAAACATCATTAATGAACTTTCACAAAGTATCATTTTTAGTTTTTACTGCTGATTCTTGTAAAGTATGGTACCAAAAAATCATTGTCTTTCATGAAAACTTTGTGAATTAAAATGTGCAGAAACTAGGTCTGTTATTCTAGTAGCAGTGTGGATTTTCCTTATCGTTTTATGTCAAGAACATGGGAGTCCTTACCCGTCTTTGCCTGTCCAGTAGGTGGGGCATGACTGTGCCCTGAGTGTGCATGCCGGGTATGATCAGCTGCCACTGCACACAAATACCAGACTGCCTCTGCATAAATCTTGCTGCTTTTCCAAGAAGATTTTCATTCAAGGTTTTTTATTATAAGACAGAAAAGATAGAAAACACCAATGACTTTGAGAGTCTTAAAGACTCTGTGAAGATGCAAACTTCATCAGTTTTCTACTTCATTTCACATTTTTCATAATTTTGATATATTACAATAAAGTTATGGAAAACTTTAAAAGTCAGCAAAAATGACTTCCTAAGTTACTTCTGGCTTCATAACATCAAAATGCAGCAGCTTGAAGTAAGAGTGAGCATTTCTCAGGATTCTGTTGGTAGGCTCATATTGCTGCTGCTATCTCATCTACCAGCACAGTGGGGTCTGGATGGCCTGTCCTGGCCTCTCTCACATGTCTCAGGGGCTGGCAGGGATGGCTTGGCCACATGCTCCACGTGCTCCTTACAAGATGCTCTGATGGCAGCACTTCAAGACAGTGAGACAGAATTGCAAGGTCTCTTGAAGCCTAGGCTCTGCCACTTATGTGATGTCACTTCTACCACATTCTAGAGTCAAAGCAGGTCATAGAATCTATCACATTCTAGAGTCAAAGAAGGTCATAGAATCTACCACATTCTAGAGTCAAAGCAAGTCATAGAATCTACCACATTCTAGAGTCAAAGCAGGTCATAGAATCTACCACATTCTAGAGTCAAAGCAGGTCATAGAATCTACCACATTCTAGAGTCAAAGCAGGTCATAGAATCTATCACATTCCGGAGTCAAAGCAGGTCATAGAACTTGCCCTGAGTCAAGAGGTCTCCTAGACATCACCTCTTGATGAAAGAAATGGCAAACTCACATTTTGGAGAAGCATGTATGAAGGACAGGGAGGTTTTACACCCATCTTTGTAACCCATCTGGCCCAGGTTTCCCTCTAGCCACAATAACTCACAACTCTCCTGTGAACACACTCACCTCTTCCCCAGGACAAACACATTCACCACTTTCAAAGACCCACAAATCTCATCCAATCACAGGCTTAGGCCCAACTTCCATGATCCTGGTTCTGAAGCAGGGGGGATGAATGCAGATGAGAGCCCCCCTGGGGTAGCTCCTTGGATGTGGCCTCTCATGGTTTAAGGACTTGAGAACTGAATAGTCAAGTTATCTGCTTCTCACAAACACAACTTAAACTGATGATACAGGGCAGGAAATTTCCAGCAGACACTCCCATTCCAAAGGAGTGTAATGAAGGGTTATGCAGCAACCACACTGCTCTACAGTAATTCCAATTCCAGTCAGCAGCTGTTTTGGGTTCTCCCATTCTTGCAAAGGAAGGAACACAGATTTGAGCCTCATTCTGCTCCATGAAAGTCTTTCTTTAATCCATCGTTCTCTATGCTTAACTCCACCTTCTGAGACATCAGACATCTTTCAACATTAAATGGACCATGTCTATAGCTAAATAGCTTTCTTAGACTATGCTTATTCCATAAAAATTTGGGGTCCTGGAAGCTTTTCAAATGTTTTTGCCTTTTTAGTCCAATTAGGCCATGCATTCATTCATATGACTCTCTTACAACTTTCTGGGGTTCACTCTATGCCCCAAATTTCATAACCATAATTATTTTTGAGACAGAGTTCTTTCAAGTTTTGGTCTGTCAGATTGCTTTGGGAAGACACTCTTAAGACTTTTTAGAAGCCCTTTTGTCTTCTAAGAGGGTCTGGCATGATATTAAATCTTTCTGAGGTACCAGAAGTCTCCTAGCCACAAATCTGATTTTATGTTTCTTTACCCTGAGGCTATACCTTACTTTTAAGAATCTTTTGTCAGTTGGAGACACTGAAAATGTGGTAAATGAGAAACAGTTTTATTTTCAATCCAGCAAGTACTATCTTATTTTCTCAAAATTTTATTTACAAATCACATAGTTCTCTCTATAGCTTTAT
This sequence comes from Plecturocebus donacophilus, assembly GCA_004027715.1. Classification (NCBI taxonomy): domain Eukaryota; kingdom Metazoa; phylum Chordata; class Mammalia; order Primates; family Pitheciidae; genus Plecturocebus; species Plecturocebus donacophilus. Next base: position 12,668 of record PVKP010030798.1, read on the forward strand.
AGTATTGTGCATGTTACAGAACTGTCCAACTGGCCTTTTCAACATTCTATCTAGAGATCCCCTCAGTCAGACACAAAAATTCATTAGGAACATGGCATTTTTTTTTATCTTCCAGTTACTGCAAGTGACATATTTGCCAGTTATTCCCCTACTACATAACACAGGTCACACTGTCCAGTCCTAAAACCAATGACACTGGCTTTACGTTTCCTTCAATAGCACCCCACTCATGGTACTAATTTCAGTATCAGTTATCTATGGCTATGTAATGAAAATTCCAAAACTTAACTTAAAAGAACTATGTCATATGACCTAGTGGTTAGAGTTTCTGATTAGGGTGATAAAAAAGTTCTGGAAATAGTGATTATGGCTACACTATAGCATGAATGTAAATAATACCTCTGAATTATACACTTAATTACAAATTCGTTATATGTATTATACCACAATAAAAAATTGTTAGAGGTGTTAACAGAGGAAAGGATATGTAAACTATACAAATCATTCAATTCAATATTATTTTATTAATAAAATGATTACCATTTAATTAATCATTAGGAAGCCATTAAAATCCTGTAAAAGAATACTAAGGTGGAAAATGTTAATGATATTGTATCATCATTCTGTTGCTCTCTAGAACATTTATAAATACAGAGAGATTTAAGGAATTTGCTCATGGGATTGTAAGAGCTAGCAAGTTCAAAATTTGTAGAACAGTACAGGAGGATAGAAACTTAGGCAAAATTTGATGTTGCAATCTTAAGTTTAAAATTCGTAATTCCAGATGGTAGGCTGGAAACTCAGGCAGGAAACCTCAACGTTTGTTCTTTAGGCTTTCAACTAATCTGATAGGGTCCACCCACATCATCAAAGGTAATCTATTTTACCTAACGTCAACTGATTCTAAATGTTAATTACCTCTAAAAGATACCTTCATAGCGATATACAGTGTTTGGCCAAACAACTGGGCACTATAGCCTAGCCAAGTTGCATGTAAAATTAACCATGACAGAGCTGAATTTTTTTAAAAAAATGCTACAACACAATATGTATGATACACTGCTTTTTAAAAATGTAACATATATGTTAATAGAAGAAATACTGTAAATATTTATCTTATAGTGGTAAGATTATAAAGTATTTTATTTTGCCTCTGTGCTTTTCTGTGTTCTTCACCTATGTGCATAGAATTTGTATTTGGTTTATAATTACCAATAAAAGTTAGCTTTTTAAAAATCATAAAGCATTAGAAGATTGTTATGATGAAACACTGAGTGAAACAGAGCATTCCGCTTGCTTCTTTAGCAATGGATGCAAGAGAGACTTTCCCTACTTTTTTCCTCATCCAGTTTTGTTTAATCAGCACTAATTTTTTATACTGAAAACATTTCAAAACTTTTTAATAACATGGAAAATGATTGTGATATACTCAGGAGAAAAACACAAAATTCTGAACTGTACATACAATAAGATTATAGCCTAGTTAAAAACATGTATAGAAATAGTATGGGCCAAGCACAGTGACTCATGCCTGTAATCCCAGCACTTTGGGAGGCTGAGATCGATAGATCATTTGAGGTCAAGAGTTCAAAGCCAGCCTGGACAACATGGTGAAACCCCCATCTCTACTAAAAATACAAAAATAGCCGGGCATGGTGGTGGGCACCCGTAATCCCAGCTACTCAGGAGGCTGAGGCATGAGAATACTTGAACCCGGGAGACAGAGGTTGCAGTGAGTTGAGATCATGCCACTGCACTCCAGCCTGGGCAATAGCACGAGATTCAGTCTCAAAAAAAAGGAAAGAAAGAAAAAGAAAAATAGTATGGAAAGAAGTACATCAGAATACGAACAATTATATTAAAATTCTGGATTAACAAAAATGATTTTTTTCTATTTATTAAAAAATATTTCTATAATGTGAATATTACCTATACAATTAAAAGTTTTTTCTGGAAAACATATGATAATATGCCTCAGTGGACTTTAAAGATTTTGTAAACACTGATCTATTTGTAACTTGCTCTTAAGTGGATCTGTGGTAATAAGCCAGCTTATTCTAATGATATCATAGCATTTTAGGAACATGCTTTGGCTCTTTATAATTCTATAGGCTGTTTTCAGTGGGGTAGTCCTCTCAAGTTACTGTTATAAAACCTTTTAATCTCTAAGCTTTACTCATTACAGTGAGGTTGCTAATAGCTATAGTAATTGTTAAACTAAAGCACTTAAACAATACCTGTGTAAACGTTTCTTCTTCTTACTGCTTCCACATGCCTTCTTCCTGAACTTGCTCAGCAAACATTCATGGCAGGAGTTTCACTGGCTAGGGTGGCTCTCTTCCAGGTGATCATTCAGAGACATAAGCTTCTTCCATCTTACAAGCAACTCTCAACTCCCAGGGTTTCACTGTCATCTGCAGCCAGCAGGCAGAAAAGGATAGCAAAGGACATTGATGGAGGGTTTGTACAACACTCATGGAAATGGCACATATTCTGGGAAATAACGCCCCACAGAAAATGTAATCCAACTGTGCACCTGCAGAAAGCTTTCTGCCACGTTTCCTTAACACTTGTATTTTTCTCATTTGCAATTATGTGTATTTGTCTCATCCATGAAAGGATATGCATTTAGGGTTATTGCCTCACGCAATGCGTCATCTGTGGTGCATACATGATGCTGAGTGGATGCATATGCACTCAGTGGAATAATGCCCCTATTCTGAAGCACTCCTGTTCTGAAGCAGGGATTGATATTAACACTGAAGACAGTTTGCCTTTTTTTTCTATTGTTAAAGCCTACAATCATCTAATTATAAAAAATGTCAATAAAAAACTGTAAATCTAGTTAAACATACATTATTGATAATCACAGGAGAAAAATATCTGGCAGCGATGGCTTATAAATGGAAAATTAAAACACTAAAGAGAAACTGGCAAATGCTTTGTCCTTGGGAACTGGCATTTCTGTAGCCAATTAAAGATGCAAAGCAAAGTGAAGTTAAATAACAAACTCTTCTCGTTTTATTAGAAATCATCCAAGACTGAAAAAAATGTCAAGAATTTTTGTGTGTGAACCATGCAACAAAACCAGGGTGCACATCAAAATAGTTTCCATTATAACTCCCCAAATAAATATTTCATTATGTAAGTGCTTGTTTCAAATTTATTTTTCCATTTTGTATTGTTTCCTTGAAATTAAACTTGCCAGGAGTGGTGGTTCACGCCTGTAATCTCTGAACTTGGGGAGGCTGAGGCAGACAGACCACTGAAGTTCAGGAGTTCGAGACCAGCCTGGCCAAGATGAAGAAACCCCACCTCTACTCAAAATACAAAAATTAGCTACAAAAGAATATATCCAATGAGGCTGGTTGTGGTGGCTCACATCTGTAGTTCCAGAAGTTTAAGAGGCTCAAGCAAGAGGATTGAGTCCTGGAGTTTGAGTCCAACATGGGCAACACAGTGAGATCCCTCTCTACAAAAAAATGTATTATACAAAAATTAGCCAGGCATGGTAGTGTATCCCAGTCCTTCTTGTCATCCCACTGAAAGCTGAAATCTGAGTATTTCTGGTTGGGGGTCTCCCCATTTTTAAAGTCCCCCGCCCCGGACAACACCCTCACAACACTTTGCAGCTTGGGAGCTGTATGTTAGCAGTCCAACTGCAAAAGAGCAGACTTGAGGCTATGAGAAGCAGAAATGGAAGATGGCTCAGCAAGCAACGAAGCTAATTATTCAGAGCAGATCAGGTATGACTGCAAAAGCCTCTTCACCGACTTCAGTGTTCATGATGAAACATTTAACAGCAAGTCAATAACAATTCAAAACTTATATTCTAAAAGTAGAAAAAAGCAAAGCCTGGATAAAACTCCCAGTCACCCTGCCCACATGTAAACAAGACAAAAAATCAAAAGCATAATAATTAAAACTCAAATGTGAGCACTATCAACCTCATAAATTTGTATGTCTTTTTAAATTATGTGATTCTTAGTACAATGTACTATCAGCCTAATTTAAAACCAAATGGCTACAAAATCCCAAGCTGTGACCATAAAAGTCTGTTAAATAGCTGATTTATCATCCATTGGTTAGAAAGTTAAATATTTGCTTGTCAGGGTTACAACAGTTTAAATGTCATTTTCCCTTGGGAAGATACAATTCAACCATAATTTATTTTCCATTTATATTTTTAGATTAGTAATTCAAAAGAAACATGAGTGAAGGCTTAATTTTAAATCATCAGGTGTATGGCTATAAAATAAACATCTGTCCCCAGTATATAAAGATTAAAATTGTATCTCGTGTTTTTTTCTTTCTTTTCAACTTGAGGTACAGTGGACATATAAAATAGTATATATTGAAGGTATAAAATGTGATGATTTGATAGAGGTACATATTGTGATTACCACAATCAAGTTAGTCAACATGTCCACACCTCACACCGTTAGACTGTTCTGTTTTGGTAAAAACGTTTAAGATCTATTTTCTTAGCAAATTTCAAGTACACAATACAGTCTTGTTAACTATTGCCACCAGGCTGTACATCAGCTCTCCAGAGCTTATTAACCTCATAACTGAAGGCTGTGCGCTTTGGTCAGGCTCTCCCTATTTCCCCACTCCCCATCCCTGCACCTCTGTTCTACTCTGAGTTTGCTTTTTGCATGAGTGGGGTCAGGCAGCATTTGTCTTTCTCTGATTGACTGAATTCACTTAGCATGATGCTCACAAGGCCTACCCCTGTTGTCTCAAATGCCAGGATTTTCTTTTTTATTCATTCATCAGTTTTTATAGCCACAAAATCACCTATTTTCCCTTGCACCTCAAATGTTTAGATGCTCTCTATTCTTGAAGGATGGACAGTCGCCCAGATGATGTGGTTCAGTAGTCGCCCTCTTATGGCTCCAAACCCAAACACATATAACCTTCCACAGTGGAGTCTGAAATTCCAACTTAGAAATGAATTTCTTTGGTTATGAGTTCTAAATGACCTGTAGTTATTTAAAATCATTTGGGAATTAGATAGTTCTAAAACACTAGAGTTTGAAACCTCACTTTGCAAATCAGGAAAGTGAGAGGCATGAAGTGGCTGGGCCAAGTCACATGACTCATGACTCATGACAAGTAAGGACTGGAATCTTGTTCCTCCTATGCTCATTACCAAGTTCCATGCAGGCACTCGGGATCATAACAAAAGTTTTTGTTGTTTTTTTTTAAGTCATGCAGAAAGACTGTTATGAGACGAAACTCATCACAATTAAGGTGCTTTTGTTTTTGTTTCGTTTTGATAGAATGAAAAGCAGGTGGGCGGAGAGAGCACATAGCAGATAGAGGAACTCCCAGTGCCTTAGGAATGGAGGAAGGCTTGGAGAGCACAGGGACACTTGGGCGTTGGAGGGCTGAGAAGAGAGGGCTTGAAATTCAGAACACAGAGGGAACAGATGGGAATAATCCATGCACATACCATGTTTTTGCTAACATGTTTAAAACCCAGGATTTCTTTTTCCTGCTGATTCTTTGTTCATTGGTTTAGATGTAAAATATGCATATACTTTCATTATCCAAACTAATGATTTGTTTCTGGATTACATCCACTATTTGTTTGATTTTGGAGCAGTTCTATCCTTTGCTCAATTTTTGTAGTCTGGCAAATATCATAATTTCCCATAGGACAAAATTTTGGCCTCTACAACTCAAATTGACCTGCAAATCACCTTTTAAACACTACGTGCAGGAAATTTATAGTAATTACTAAATTTTGACAGATTAACAGCTTTGGACTCCGGTAGTACAGATTTGGGCTTGACTTCTGCAGTCTGAGTTCTAACAGTAACCAACCATATGGTTTTAGATACATTCTTTTTCTTCTTGGAGACAACATACTCATCTACAGAATGAGAGCATTAGAGTATATAAAATGTCTAACTTTTTTCTACTCTAAAATCTGACTCTGTATAGGACACAAATAAATGATATGGTAAAGACTGCAGGCCAGTTTCCATGTTAAGATAGTTAATTAAACGTGCATAAAATTTTGCTCCCTCATGAAACTTCTTTAAAACTGCATTCACACACAAACACGCATGTGCTGGATGGTGGAGAGAACATGGTAAGAGATAGCAGCAAGAGATGGACAAGTGGTAATTAGCATCTCAAGAGAACTAAATCCAATGCCTCCAGAAGAGAAAGCTGAGATCCAAACCAATTTAAATGTCAGAGTCCTTAAAAGATGAGAAAATGGTGGCACCATTTGCCTTTGGAACATAGGATAGAGAGAAGGGAGGAAAGTACAGAGACGGGGTGAAAGTTCCTTGACAGGCTTTTAGCTCCCAGGTTTCCTTTCCTACTCAGTGCTCTTTGGGTGACTGATCTAACCCCACCCCATAAGTTTAGAGCTTTATTCTACAGCAAAAGCCAGGAATATCTCATGCCTTGCAAATAAAAGGAGTTGTGTCCTATAGAGACAAGGAGATTATATGATTATAGGGGTACTGAAAGATAAATTTTACATGCCCAGTCCTCTTACTCCTGGTAGCCTGTCTTCTAGGATGCTAGAAGCCAGACCTTTAAGACACAAGATGCAAAGAGTCTTTTCCACAGACTTTTAACAGAAAAGACCTAGAGATTCAGTGACTTGCTCACTGCAATTATCTTGTAATAAACTCAGAATCAATAAGTCACTGCCATACACCAACACTTCTGGTGAGTTTTTCAATTCCCTCTTAATCTTGAGCAGCAAAACTAAAACTACCAGGTTCATGAGAAAAACTGAGAGCATAGAGCAGAAATGAAAACAGAGAAAAGCAGTTGTATAAAATCAACATTAAGGAAAAAATATCAGCCAAAAGTTGGTATCATCAGAGGTATAAAATAAGATGTCACATGCATGAGAAAAACAGGATACAGAGAACAATAGAGAGCATTTGAAAAATACCTGAGAAGTAAAAGTACAAAATGAAAACACAATTTTTAAAAAGTTAAAGGGTAAAGTTGAAGTTCTCTCCCAGAAAGTAGAACAAAGAGATGGAAAATTGAAGAAAAAAGCTAGTGAGAAAACTAAAGAACTAGATCAGAAGGTCCAATCTTCAACAGGAGTTCTGGAAACAGAGCAGAGAATGTGCATTGGAAGAAATTATATACATGAAATAACTCAAGAAAGTTTTCCACAACCGAAAGGACCCATCAAGCGTCCAACAAAATGGGTAAGGCAAACACACAACAACAAACATTTTCTTGAAATTTCATAATAGTGGGGCCAACAAGAAAATTCTACTGTCTTCCAGCAGGGTTCGGGGGGAACAATTTATATAGAAAAAGTGAAGAGTTAAAATAGCTTTGAATGTCTCAACGACCTAAAGGAAAAAGAAAAAGTAGCAACCTATCAAAACACTGAAGGGAAGTGATTTCTAACCTAGAAATCCATATTGAAACTACCAGTGCAGCATGAGGGTTACATAGACACATTTTCAAACCTGCAGGACCTCAAAAAAAAAAAACGTATCTCTTTTGGAACTTCTTAAATATCTCCAGGAGAATACGCTTCACCAAGGTGGGAGAAAAAACACTAAGAGAAAAAGACCTAGAATGCTGGGCACTTTGGAAGCCAGAGGTGGGTGGATCACCTGATGTCAGGAATTCAAGACCAGCCTGGCCAACATGGTGAATCCTCATTTCTACTAAAAATACAAAAATTAGCTGGGCGTGATGGTGCACACCTGTAATCCCAGCTTCTTTTTCTCTACTTAAACCATTTCTGTATTCAGAGACTGAAACAGGAGAATCGCTTGAACCCACGAGATGGAGACTGCAGTGAGCTGAGATCACGTCACTCCACTCCAGCCTGGGTGACAGAGCAAGATTCCATCTCGGGGAAAAAAAAATCTAGAATAGAGGAAATAGGGGAGTCAATTCAACAGAGAGAGGCCAAGGCAATCCCCAGGAGGAGGGGGAAAATCCCACAATAACAGGCGTCGTCAGCACGATCAAGAAACAGACCTGTTGAGGCGTGGTGCCCCAGAGTACAGAACTGCTCTCCCATGCATGCCTTCCTGCTCAGGTCACCAGTGCTCCTTTTCTGATTGCTTCTGTGGAACTCTAAGAGGTGAAGGAAGGCCACAGTGGGCTTGGAAGCTGAACATGCAGACCACCCCTCCTCCTGCTGAGGTTCTGCCCATGTCACTTTCTGGCTCATGCCGCAGCCAGCATAGTGCCCAGCGTTGCCAGGCATGCACCTAGGCCCTTGCCTGGTGGCTTCCTGGGCAGGCACTCTTCCATACGCTCTGAAATGCTGAGGTCCCACCTGCTCCCCCTGCTCTTAGAGAGTCATTTTCTCCTCCAAAATATCATCCCATCCTGGCCATGATGCCTCTTGCTTCCAAAGCTAGGTGTGTGGCTATTATTCAATTTTTCAAGCTAATGTTGAGAGATACGTACATAGGTGTTAAAACCTATTTTTTAAGTAAGGGAGTAATTGAAACTGAAGATAGGATCTTGGTTAACTTGCTGCAGGACCAGACGGAAATGCAATGGACTGAGCCTGAAAGGGGAACTCCAGTCCCACCCTCACCCTGACATCTGTTTTATTCTAGTTTAGATGCTCTTCATATTTTACAATGTAATTTTTTTAAAGACTCTATGCTCTATACTTCCTTCAGGCAGTGAAGTGAATTTTTACTACTCAATTATATACACACCAAATGGGAGTCAAACTGAGTATCACTCTGCTGAGGTCACTTCCGGGTGACTTCTTCCAGCACACTCTGGGGGAAATTCACCGGACTGTGCACTGAAACTACTTTTCTACTTGGAGGGTACTGTGAAAAACCTACCTTGTTTCCCCCCAAGAGTTGTCTTATGTAGCTCTCTGTGAAGCCAACTCAAAAAAACAAAATCCCAGCAGAGGTTTGTATCAAGTACTACCATCTGCTAAATAAGAAAGATTGAGTGGAAGGCTTAATAGTGCAAAGAAAGCAATTCAACAGTTAATTTATGACTCTTAATTTACTGATAATGGCAATGCAACTAGTTACCATTTGTAATGTTGATTTTTCATCAATAAAAATATCTTTAATGAACTCTATTTTCATCAGATGGGTTAAGTATCATTTAGAAAGAATGCCCAAAAATACTGAATTTCATAATATCCTCCACGCCAATAATTTTTAAAATAATTCATTTCAGTGTAAGAGTGTGTGTGTGTGTGTATACACATATATAGCATTATATATTATGAAATAACGTTTGCAGATGTACAACCAAAGCTAGTGCTATGGCCAATTATTATCCAAACATCAGAGCTACCAGTGAACTGAAATTACTCATTTCTCATCTTGCACACCCACCCCAGAACAGGTCAGGGATGGCACCCCCGGCATCCTGGAGGCACTGTGCATGGCTGATTAAGGGAAAGGGAAACTGAGCCAAGAGCGCAGTTCAGCATCTGAACTCACTTCACTTTCTCCTCACTTGGAAACACACTGCCCCCCCTTCTAACAGCCCACCCTCCCCCTCACAGAAACCTGTGAGGAGCAAAGCTCACTTCTTCCAGAAAGCTCTCTCAGGAAATGTAACCCGATTCCTTCAGAGGGCAGGACCCCTTCAGGGACCTACCATCCTAGCACCAGAGCTGAGGGCTCCAAAGGTTATGGGGCCAGATGTGATCCGGATGTTTGTCCCCTCCTGGTGTGGCCTGCTGGCAGGTGTCTGGGTCATGGGGATGGAGCCCTCGTGACTGGCTTGGTGCCATTCTCAATGAGTTCTGGCTCTGGTCTTTCTTATGGGAGCTGATTGTTAGAAAGGGCCTGGCACCTCTCCGCCTGTCTTCCTTCCTCTCACAGCTGAGGTCGGCTCCCCTTCACCTTCCCCCATGAGTGGAGGCTTCCTGAGGCCTCCCCAGAAGCCAAGCTGGTTCCTGTGTAGCCTGCAGAACGGTGAGCCAAGTCAAGCTCTTTTCTTTATGAATTACACTCTTGGGTGCTCTATCATGACACGGACTAAAACAAAGCGCAGGCCCTGGTCCTAGCGAGCATGAGCTCAGGCCTGAAAAGGACCTGACAGGGAAAGTGTGAACACTCCCCAAGCTGGGAGAGGCTCTCCACTTCCCAGCTGTGCTTTCTTCTTAAAGAATTAGAGGAAAAACTCGAGAGAAAGGAGGAAGATAATGAGAATATAAGTAATTGTGAGTAACTCACAAGGGACAAAGTGCTGGACACACCTGACCGCTGCCCCTCGCATCCTCCTGTGAGGAAGGAAGGGAGCTGCCCGAGGCGATGGGCCCAGGAGCCAGGAGCCAGCTGCAGGCCTTTCGTTCCACCCCGTGGAAGGGGACCCCTCCTCCTGGACACTACAGCCTCTGACACAAAGCAGCACCGTCTGTCACCTCGCCGGGTGGGTGGGTGGTCACACTGCTTCTCTGTATTCGTCTTTCTCTCTTCCCTGACATGTTCCCCTTGTTCTTTTTGACCTACTCAAGATTTGAGCCTTGAAAGAGTCTAGGCATTAAAAAGAAAATAAGACAATTAATCCATTTCGAATACAATGACCGCAGCAAAGTTCAAAAACCGGAATATTTAAAAACCAGCTTAGTGCAGAGCCTTTGCAGAAAGCGCCGCTGGAGCTGCAGAACGGGCCGAGGGAGCCGCCTCCTGCGACTAAGTCTGTACAGCTGGAAGGAGGTGGGGATGTCTGTGAAGCAAACAAGTGCGCCAAAGGTCTCTTCACTCACTCTTTGCCCCTGAACAAATTAGACAGATCTTTTAGCTTTGTGGCTCCGCCCCGTCCCTTGTGTCTTCTTACACCCTTCCTCTTGGCAGTGTAAGGGAGGAGAGCAGGAGGGGAGGGAGCTCACCTATGACAGCCGAGAGTCACCCGCGGAAACCCACAGATGCAAGGTGGGATGTTCTTCTTCCTTCGTCCCTGGTGATTGGCTATGCTTGTCTAGGGAAAGCCAGCTGGATGTGAGAGCTTTCCCCCATGGCTCCACACCCACGAGGGCCCCACAACATGCTCCTCATGCCAGCTGGCAGGCGCGGACCCATACACAGCCTCCCCTGGCCCCTCACACAACCCCTGGAGCTGACAGCCCAAAGGAATCAGGAGGAACTTCGAGACAAGGCAATGGGACCTTGGAGGAGAGAAAGCAAGGAAGACCAGTGAAGGGAGAAAACGAAAAGCAAGGCGATAAGAGGAATTAAGCTGCAGTAGATGCCATCACATTTGCCTGTTGAAAACTGTGTGGAAAGGAAAATTTCCACCAGTCACCGAGATGTGGAGCAATAAAGGGTGAAGGCCAGGAATGCAGGAGTAGGGGAAGATGAGTGACCCACAGATTCAGCCACCAAAAGTCAGATCCCGCCTACTGCTGCCCACTGTAGCTAGTTCCATTTCACCGCTTTTCTTAGTGAAAGTGCAGTTCTCATTAGTTATACATTTGAGCAGGTGAGGAAGAGGAAATCTTCCTATAGAAATAAGATGATCACTAATACGGCTTGGATCTCTGTCCCCACCCAAATCTCATGTTGAACTGTAACCCCCAAAGCTGGACGTGGGGCCTAGAGGGAGGTGATTAGATCATGGGAGTGGCTTCTAATGTTTTAGCACCATTCCCCTCGTGCTGTTCTGATAGCGTTCTCATGAGATCTAGTTGTTTAAGTGTGTAGCACTTCCCACTTCTCTCTCTTCCTCCTGCTCCAGCCTTGACGATGCCTACTCCAGCTTCACCTTCCAACATGAGGAAATGTCTCCTGAGGCCTCCTAGCCATGCTTCCTGTACAGCCTGTGGAACCATGAGCCAATTAAACCTCTTTTCAAGTTACCCAGTCTCAGGCACTTCTTAATGGCAATGTAAAAACAAACTAATACAGTTACTCAATTAAATGTTTTTAATTAGTTCAAATGTAAATGATTTCATTTTCAAATTTTTTTTTAGAAACTCAGCCTTGGGTTTTTAATTTCAGAATTGGCAATCTAAGTAATTAGGACAAATCCTCCCATTAGAAATCACTAAAAATGGGCAGGTGCAATGGCTCAATCCCCAATCCCAACAGTTTGGGAGGCCAAGGTCAGTGGATCACCTGAGGTCAGGAGTTCAAGTCCAGCCTGGCCAACATGGTGAAACCTTGTCTCTACTAAAAATACAAAAAGTTAGCCAGGCATGGTGGCGCCCGCCTGTAGTCCTAGATGAGGCAGGAGAATTGCTCGAACTCGGGGGGTGGAAGTTGTAGTGAGCCGAGATTGCACCAGTGCACTCCAGCCTGGGCAACAGAGTGGACTACATCTTAAAAAAAAAAAAAAAAAAAAAAAAAAAAAAAAAAAAAAAAAAAAAAAAAAAAAAAAAAAAAAAAAAAAAAAAAAAAAAAAAAAAGCTGAGGAATTATTAGGTCTAAATTCAAAAGTAGGTAAGAACCCACAGAAGTAAACCCTATACTCTTAGGCATTGTTTTCCTATGAAAATTTACCAATTCTAAAAAACCATTAGAAAACCAAACTGCAATTTTACATAGATAAAAAAACCAAACAAATGCTGCATTTTGCCAAATAAAGAGAAGCTCGTAAAACAGTCATTTAAACAGGAATCCTGAAAGGCAAATGAGGATAAACTAGATTTTCAGAGCAGCTTCTTGACACTTCTAGTCTAGAAAATCTCAAGTCTTAAATTTAGAATAAGACAGTTTCCTTAGTCCATTTTCTGTTACTGTAACAGAATACAATAGACTGAGTAATTTATTAAGAAAACAAACATATTTCTTAAAATTCCAGAACTGGGAAATTCAAGAGCATGACACTGGCATTTTGTGAGGACCTTCCTGGCGTGTTTAACATGTCAGAAGACAACATCGCAACAGTGAAAGCCTGCATGTCCCCTCAAATCTCTCTTCATTTCTTTTATAAAGCCACTAGTTCCGTCATAGTGTTCTCCATGTAACTTAATCACCTTCCAAAGGCTCTATTTCCAATCAGCATATGAATTTGTGGATTAAGTTTCCAATATATGAAATTTGGGGGATATATTCAAACTATAGCAGGAGTCTCACATGGTAGCACCTCTAATGCCTGGCAGAAATGAATAAGATTATCTCAGGAATAGGATACTATAAACCTGATCTAAAGTTATTTCTACAACATTTTAAGTTACCATGGCTAGCATACAGTCAAAGATAACCAGGTACACAAACAAGACACAGTGAACCAGTATTAGCTGCAAGAATAGAAAGCAGCAGACCCATAACAACTTGAGATGTTGAAATAATCACAAACTATAAAACAATTAAAATGTTAGAAGTTTTTAATTGAAAATTTAACATGCAATCAGAAATGAAAAAGTAACATACTAGATTTTAAAAAGAAAAATAAACTAAAATTGAATACAATAAAAGTATATAACTCTAAATGGGTTCAATAAGAAATTAGATTTCTCTAAATAAAAAAGTAATGAACTAAAATATAAATGCAAAGAAAGCATCGAGAATTCATTTCAGTAAAGACAGAAAATACATAAAGATAATATCAAGGATAAGATGAGATGTTCTAATATATTTTATTAGAGTTCCAGAAATAAAGGAAAAATAGGGAGAAACAATATTGAATGATATAAAGGCTGAATGTTCCAGAACTTATGAAAGTCTTTACCTAGAGAGTCAACAAGCCCAACAAATCACAAACAAAAGAATAATAAATTCCTATCCAGACATTTTAATAAACTATAGAAAACCAAAGAGAGACCACCTTGAAAGCAATAGCAAAAAGATTACCTCCTTAGGAGCAAAAATTAGAAGTCCCAACTCAGCTGGATTCTTAACAGAGAAATGGAAGAAGGAAGACAGTGAAATAACTTTAATGTGCCAAAATCATAGCCAATTTGGAATTTAATACCCAACGTAGATATCCATTAAAAGTGAGGGTGAAACAGGCAAATGGAGTATTTATCCATAGGAAGTCTACACCAAAAAGGACATTTAAGGGAAATACTAAAGCAAGTTAAAATGATCCCAGAGAGAAGGTTAGAAATACAAGAAGTAAAAGAAAGGAAATTGATCAACAGTGTTATGTCTGTGTTAACTCTATAAATAAGCATCCTAAAGTCTCGTGGATTTTAAGTCCCCAGGCCTTACCAATTGTGAAGCCAGCAAGTTGAAAAGTTCTTAAAAACCAAAAAGGCACTTTATAACCTTAACACATTTAGCAAATCTAATATCTGACCTGCATAATTTACCTATTTACATTTTGATGACATCTGCATTTTACCAATAATCTTTAAGGCTGGTTTTATTTCTCAAAGATTAAAGTCATATGATCTAAAAGGTACCACAGCTTTTATCTTCCCTTTAAAAATATTTGATTCGAGGGCTTGTCTTCCTTTAGGCCAATTAATTAGAGCTATTTTTTATGGACATCCCACACACAACACATATATAACTGCACAGACAGGCAGAAGAAAATCCAGTAGCCATAAGTTTTATTTGCCCATCTCCTAATTGGATTATTGGCCTCCGGGGGGAGACCTTTGGGTTAGGCTAGAAAAATGTGTGGCTTTTAAGGCCTAGTAGGCATAACTGGGAAGCAAAAACATATTAAGAGAGTTATCTATCTGCCTTTAATTCCTGTAGTTCCATGAGAAAAACAGAGGCCTCTTCCCTCTCATGGGTGCAAGGCAAAATGGAGAAAAATCGTTCAGTCAACTACCAAGGCCAGCCTGGCCTAGAGACCCCCACCCAGGCGGCGCTGAAGGCATTAAGAAGCGGACACCCAGACAACAGCAAAGTGGGACTATCGGGGGGCCAGCAGCCTTCTGAGCTGAGAGCCTCAGGGTGCTGACGGCAACCCGGGCGGAGGGCCTCAAGCAGACTCTGACCCATGTAGTTATTCTCTCTGAACAGGTGATTATTATGAAAACAGGTGTTCCGTGTTTTCTCATAGACCCAAGATAAACTAGGCAGGCAGCT
>PVKP010030799.1:0-27554 GCA_004027715.1 Plecturocebus donacophilus
CCTTTTCTATTAATCTGGCTAGTGGTCTATTTTGTTGATCTTTTCCAAAAACCAGCTCAATAAACCTGGATTTACTGATTTTTTGAAGGATTTTTTGTGTGTCTATCTCCTTCACTTCTGCTCTGATCTTAGTTATTTCTTGTCTTCTGCTAGTTTTTGTGTTTTTTTGATCTTGCTCCTCTAGCTCTTTCAATTTTGACAATAGGGTGTCGATTTTAGATCTTTCCTCGCTTCTCTGGTGGGCATTTATTGCTATAAATTTCCTTCTAGACACCGCTTTAAATGGGTCCCAGAGATTCTGGTACGTTGTGTCTTCGTTCTCGTTGGTTTCAAAGAACATCTTTATTTCTGCCTTCACTCCATCATTTATCTAGTCGACATTCAGGAGCCAGCTGTTCACTGTCCATAAAGTTGTGCGGTTCTGAGTTAGTTTCTTAATTCTGAGTTCTAATTTGATTGCATTATGGTCTGAGAGAGTGTTTGTTATGATTTCCATTATTTTGCATTTGCTGAGAAGTGATTTACTTCCAATTATGTGGTCAATTTTAGAGTAGGTGACCATTAAAATTAACAAGGAATATAACATCCGATTGGTATAAAGTAGTCCTTAGCCTTCCAGTATTCTACATTATAGTTGAATCTACAAGGAGACAATAAAGGCTACACCTCTGGATTCACACAATTGGCTTAGATAAAATTATAAAAACATTGAATTAAGTTTGGAAGGCATTGATCTTACTGCATAATATTTTTACTTACGTAGTAAATTTGCTAAAGAATGCTAATCTAATTTACAAATTGACAGTAAAAAAAAGCAATAAAAATAGCATGAACACTCAATTCACTAATGAGAAGGTGACACAAAAACAGAAATTAATAAAGTACAGATGGAATGATAACTACTTATACAAAATTAGAAAACTCATAACTACTTTTTAAAATTCTTAACTTATTCTTGAAATTTTATATTAGTATTACAATTCCTTTGATACTTTTTATATTTTTATAATGAAACATTTATGTTATTTCAAAGTTATATTTCACTTACATACACTCTGTTATTTCTCACAAAAAAAAAAACATGCTGATACTTTATAGAAAAAGGTCTGCAGAACAGATGCTTCCCCACTGTAGAAAGCAGCCAATTCCAGTAAGGAATACAATAGCATTCTCAATCAGTGGTCATCATGTGCCAGGAATGCAAAACAGAGTACTGATGATAATCCAGTTTATGAATCATAAAATCCACATGGAATACAAATATTTGAAAACATTATTAGGAACTCCTACTCCACTGCTAAGACAGGCTTATGCTCAAACAGTCTGAGAAATAATCAGAGATTTTGCATTATCTACTAGTAGATATTTGTAATATCTACTACCTTAAAGAACTTTCTAAATACTCAGTTATTGACTGAATTAAGGATATCTATAGAAACATTTTAGAAAGTATTTGTCATTTGTGATACTAATTTGTCATTAGTATCACAAATGACAAATACTTTAGAATATGAAATTATTTCTATAGTCTAAAAATGTTTAGAATATAAAATTAGAATATTTCTCAGTTAGGACACCTGTTTAGCTAATGAGATAGTTAGACTTCTCCTTAAACAGGTGTCCTAAATGGGAAAATTCTAATTTTTTCTTCTTAAAATGACATTAAACACTTCTTTATTGTACAAGCAATCACATAACTGTATAGTATCAGTATAAGAGCAGTAATCTCAATGGCTTTCATTCAGCTGGACAATTCTTACTAATGAGTACACATTCTGCTATAGCATGAAAAAAATATTCTTCAGGAAAAAAATTAATGTGTAAAATATATACTTGAACCAATTATACAAAAAGTTGCATTATAGTGGTCTAAATATTTTCAAAACCTCTTAATGGTGCTAAATAAACAGCAAACAATTAATGTAACAAACATATTACAAATACATAGCTGAGTTTTCAATATAGTAAGGAGTCAAAACAGAGCTACAATAATAAGCAAAATCTAATTTGAGGGTTTCTTTAGAGGCATGTGATGATGGGGGTGGGGGATTAGTGGTTAAATAAGGTTTATATTTTAGCAGATAAAGGGGAAGGGGGAAGCCTTTGGATTCTCTCCAAAGTAGAAGTGAAACGTTTGCATATAATTGGGAATCTTGAAAGTCTACAACCTCAGCAAAAGGGTAGACAAGAAATAAGTTACCCAGTGGCAAAGGAGATGATAAGTCTCACCTGAGATTGGTAGAGTAGGGGAGAGGGATTGAGAAGCCTCCCTTTAGAATTTATAACCATGGTTTAGGCCTTCAATTTTACATCACCCACATGTTCTGGGGCAACCTCATACTGAGAAATTAACCAAATATAGTCCCAGTATGGTAGCATCCCAGATGCCTGATAGAAACAAATACAAATCCATGTTACAGGGACTCATATGGAACCCTCAATTGACATCATTCTCAGAGACAGAATCAAGCCAAACACGAACTCACAATCCCAAAGATAAACACACGAGTAAACAAGCCACTGAGAATGGGCAGAAAGAACAAACAACAGAATTAAGATGCCCTTGATCCTTAGAATTTAGTTCACTTAGAAAGCTGGATATTGTGGTAAAATTAGGGAAGAATAGACAGTGGTATCTGAAACTTGAAAAAAATCAAGCACAAAAGTAGAAATATTCTGGCTAGAATGGAAAGCAATGAGTAAGTTTGATTGCATTAGGGGATGTCCTACAGCTTATGGAATGCTTTGAACACTGGGGGCCCAGCATTAGTTGCTTGGCAAAGGAGTGATAGGAACCTTGGAAACTAAAAGGTGATCTGGAGAAGGGAAAGGTTGGAGGAAGACTAGAATCTAGCCTTCTGAAGACCGGAATCAGAAGGTTATTACTAGAATCTAGATTTGAGGATAATGAATTAGAGCCTATACTAAAAAGGGTCATTAGTAACAGAAATGACAAGCTGAATCTAAAGAAATCACCAAAGAGGAATTCACATTTTCTATAAAGTTTTTAGGCAGTCAAAAATAATGGATCAACAATAACTCCAATATTCTGAACCTAAATAGATCAAACTGACTCTAAAGGGAAAGCTGAGATTTTAATTTGAATAAAATAGATAACACCAGTTATTTGTAACTAAAAAGTGACTTACTAGACTTTGTCACTTGACCACATGATCTAGGAAATGAAACCTAATTACTCATTTTCCCATCAAGTAAGAAATCAACAAGGCATGTACAAAGCAACTGCAAGAAGATGAGCACAAAATGGGAAAACTAGAGTAGCAATCTTTCACTTCTCTCCCCATGCATAAGTGAATTTGGGGGCTGGCGATTACTTCATGCTAACATGTTAACTTATGTCAATAAATATATTTTAATCATTAAGTTAGAAAAGGCAAAAGTCAAGGCGTACTATTGTACATTTGCTTGTATGTTTCAAATCATGTAAGATTCTTACTAAACTAAAAATACTCTTTCCTACAGCAAGGTGAAACTACTGATGTAACCCAATATAGTATTACCTTTAAATTGTACTTCCAACTCTGGTAAAAGATAGCAGTTATCCCATTGTCCTTGTTATCAATACACGAGGTTGTACCTGTTTGTTGTTTCTGTGTTAAAAGTGAAATGGCCCACAGTAGGTCAACTGGTTAACTCTGGTCCAATTGAGCTAACAATTACTGAGAAAATATCAAATATATTCTCCTTCAAATAGTTGCCCTTAAGTACCACTTCAATGTCTGACAGGCAGAAAAAAGTAACAAATTGGTCTTCACCCATTAAAAACTAAGATTTACGGTATCTGAAAATCTATAAAAAGAATTAATTTTCTTCTCATTGCTATAAGTAGGTGGTCTTTCTCTTTCACTACAAATCAGCTTAATAGCTTATACAGCTGCTGTCTTTGACATACCTGTCTTTAGCAAACAGAAACTTCTTGGATCCTAACTTTTTGCACATTCACAGGCATGTTTTAAAGTTACATCAAAGCTTTCAAGATCTCCAAATGTCATAAAAGACTTATTCATCAGTATAACAAGCCTAAATGGTGAAAAGGTGTGTGGGCAGGACTTCAGAGGCTCCATGATGCAAGACTGTACAAGTTTTTGGCATTATAAGAAAATCTTCCAAACAAAAGATTATCTTACATCTCCTGTGCCTAATACTAATATACAACAGAGTAAATTAAAAGTAAAAGCAATCTTAAGTGTGACTTTTCTCTTTCACAGCCAAAAGCATGTCAAAAGATTGACAAAATATAAAGAAACTTATAAAATTAAGTATTTTAAAATAAGAATAACGCCTTTAAAAACTCTTGTGTTCCAAACAGATGGAAAAACTTTCCATGCTCATGGTTAGGAAGAATCAATATTGTGAAAAATGGCCATACTGCCCAAAGTAATTTACAGATTCAATGCTGTCCCCATCAAGCTACCAATGACCCTCTTCACAGAACTGGAAAAAACCACCTTAAACTTCATATGGAACCAAAAGAGAGCCCACATAGCCAAGACAATTCTAAGCAAAAAAGAACAAAGCCAGCTCTCATCATGCTACCTGACTTCAAACTATACTACAAGGCTACAGTAATCAAAACAGCTTGGTATTGGTACCAAAACAGAGATATAGACCAATGGAACAGAACAGAGGCGTCAGAGGCAATGCCACACATCTACGACCATCTGATCTTTGACAAATATGACAAAAACAAGCAATGGCAAAAGGAGTCCCTGTTTAATAAATGGTGTTGGGAAAACTGGCTAGTCATGTGCAGAAAACAGAAACTGGACCCCTTCCTGACACCTTACACTAAAATTAACTCCAGATGGATTAAAGACTTAAACTTAAGACCTAACACCATAAAAACCTTAGAAGAAAACCTAGGCAAAACCATTCAGGACATAGGCATAGGGAAGGACTTCATGACTAAAACACCAAAAGCATTGGCAACCAAAGCCAAAATAGACAAATGAGATCTAATTAAACTCCAAAGCTTCTGTACAGCAAAAGAAACAATCATTAGAGTGAACCGGCAACCAACAGAATGGGAAAAAATTTTTGCAATCTACCCATCTGACAAAGGGCTAATATCCAATGTCTACAAAGAACGAAAACAGATTTACAAGAAAAAAACAAACAAACCCATTCAAAAGTGGGCGAAGGACATGAACAGACACTTTTCAAAAGAAGACATTTATGAGAACAACAAACATGGAAAAAATGCTCATTATCACTGGTCATTAGAGAAATTCAAATCAAAACCACATTGAGATACCATCTCACACCAGTTAGAATGGTGATCATTAAAAAATCTGGAGACAGATGCTGGAGAGGATGTGGAGAAACAGGAACACTTCTGCACTGTTGGTGGGAGTGTAAATTATTCAACCACTGTGGAAGACAGTGTGGCGATTCCTCAAGGACCTAGAAATAGCAATTCCATTTGACCCAGCAATCACATTACTGGGTATATATCCAAAGGATTATAAATCATTCTGTTATAAGGAGACATGCACACATATGTTCATTGCGGCACTGTTTACAATAGCAAAGACTTGAAACCAACCCAAATGCCCATCGATGATAGACTGGACAAGGAAAATGTGGCACATATACACCATGAATACTATGTGGCCATAAAAAACGATGATTCCGTGTCCTTTGTAGGGAAATGGATCAATCTGGAATCCAACATTCTCAGCAAACTGACACAAGAACAGAACACCGCCGCATGTTCTCACTCATAGGTGAGTGTTGAACTATGAGAATACATGGACACAGGGAGGGGCGCATCACACACTGGGGTCTGTTGGGTGGAAATAGGGGATGGAAAGTGGGGGGTAATGAGGTTGGGGAGGAATAATGGGGAGAAATGCCAGATATAGGTGATGGGGGGACGGAGGCAGCAAACCACATTGCCATGTATGTACCTATGCAACAATCCTGCATGTTTTGCACATGTACCCCAGAACCTAAAGTGTAATAAACAAAACAGGTTACTTATTTAAAAAAAAAAACAAAACTGTTGTGTTCTTAGAAGCAGTTTATAAAACATCCACAAGAGGGAACCAAAGACAAAAGACTAAAATTCAACTATTTGGAGATTTATACAAACAGGTTTATAAAATAGGTTATTACATTTACTAACATACCATCAATATATTTCAGAAATAGGCTATCAAGAAATAGGTTCCTTGATAAATTTTTTAAAAGTGAGATATTTAAAAATACTATAATCACTGTCATGTTGATACTTTTATATAAGCAATGTTTATGTTCGTCAAATACAAATGTCTTTTATATTCAGTAATCTCCACTTGCATATAATAGCAGGAACTCAATGAACAGGTGTTGATTCCCCAAAACTGTTAGAAGCATAGAAAAGGAAATAATGAATATTCATATTACTTCATCAAAATTTCCTTCTAAATTGCTTTTATATGAAAGATTTATGATTGCATACATCTTCTGTTCCTAGAACAAATACAACTAAGAGCTAAAGAGTCTTTTAAAAAACTTTTTTCTTTACTTCATTCTTTCTCTTATTCGTTTTCTCTTCCATTATGATAATATTTAAAAGGAAGCAGAAATTTTGTTGTTCTTTTTCAGTTAGTTGGGAGTAAACAGAAATTTAAATACATAAACTGCATTTCTATTGTTTAAATTTTAACAACAGAAATATCACCTACATAAACTTAGATGTAATTTTGTAAAATAATTTTAGAAAATTAATTTCCAAAAGATACAATTCAAAAGAAGACTATATGAAACATGCTAAAGAAACAATACTGATTTTAAGATACAGTTTACATCATTGAACTTCCTGACAAAAATGAAATTCCAGGGCAAAAAATGTCAGGGCAACAAAGAAATCTCCCGCACAACCCAAATATTTTTCACACATTTGACTTGAGCGATGCTGAAGAAATAATTCATGTGCTAGTATGTATCCTCATTAATTACTAAATGCAAATACATTCTGTGTTGATGATTTTGTGGCTGGCGCTATCCTTAATGATGAGTAAAAGTGAACCTGTTTAAAACAGTTTTATACATGTGTTTCTTGATTTGATAAATATTTACCAATTAAATATTTATGTAATAAATGTTTACGGTGTGCCAGGCAAGTATGCTAAGATATCTTTTCCTTGAGAAATGTATAGTTTAATGGGGAGTTAGAAAATAGACAAATGCAATTAGAGAACTATTCCCAGAGCTAAATGCAGTATACTGTGGTGAACATATAAGAGCACTTGCCTAACTGAAACCTGGAGAAGCCCCATGAAAGGCTTCCTTTTTCCAGAGGAAGCAATGGCTAGGATGTCAAGGAAAAAAGCAGCAACCTACACTTTTCTTTAAACACTTTTTGAGCAATCCAATCTATGCGCAGGGTTTAACTACTAACTGCAGAAAGCACTGATTTCCTAATTGCCTGAGTTCACCCTCAGGATTCAGACCTGCATATCCAACTGCCTGCTACACAAAATGACTTAAATGACCTATGGACACCTCAAATATAATAAGTGCTAAAGTGATCTCATCTTACACAGAAATATGCCTTGGAGAAAATAATGCTGGAGAATAGTTCAGCCACAGTGTAAGAGGAGGAGGAGGTGTGGGCAAAGTGAAGAAACAAAGGCTCTGACTATTCTACCAAGAAGTTTAGTTGTAAATAATTTGTTTTTTCCCTTAGTTTTTTAATGGTCAAAGGATAACTATATTTTGAATGAGGAGAAAGGGCCCAGAAGAAGATAATGTAGCTGACTAAAGAGGCAAGTAGAGAAGGGGCCTTTTGAGGGAAGTACAAAGTCAGAAGACCAAGAGCAATAAAACAACAATTACTGTTCTTCGTGGGTATCTCTATCACAGTACTTGTTATATTGCATTATGATCAGTTACCAGTTTATTTGCCTTACTCATTAGACTGCAATCTTCTTGTAGGGAAACACCATGTCTTATTTTTCTTCCATACCAATATCTATAAATGGGAAAAATACATAACCTCTGAACCAGGGAGACAGAGAAACATAGTGAGGATACAGAAACATATTAAAAGTTAAAAGAAAGCTGAGGTTCAGTTAGTACAATAAGAAAAAAGTTATGAAGATTGGAAAGAAATAAACTATATTTGCAGATGACATCATTATCTGTGTAGAAAATTTCACAGAATCTATAAAAACTCCTAAAACTAATAAAAGTTAGAGTGTATGGCAAGGTCACAGGATACAAGGGCAATATATAAAAGCCAATTGCTTTCTTACATACCAGCAATAAACAACTGAAATTTGAAATTAAAAAAAAATTTCAACAGGAAAAAAAAGAAACACTTAGATCTAACATATTAAAACATGTACAGGATCTCTATACACTGCTGCAAAAAATAAAAGATGACCTAAATAAACTGAGAAACATCCCATGTTCATGAATTTGAAGACTCAGTACTGTTAAAATGTCATTTCTTCCTAACTTGATATATAGATTTTATTCAATCCCAGTAAGAATTCTAGCAAGCTAATTTAGAAATGTTGACAAAATGATCCTTTCTATGGAATTGCAAAAGGCCTAAAACAGCCAAGGCAATACTAAATCAGAAAAATAAAATTTGGCCAGGAGCCCTGGCTCACACCTATAATCCCATATAATCCTAGCACTTTAGGAGGCCAAGGTGGGTGGACTGCTTGAGCCCAGGAGTTCGAGACCAGCCTGGGCAACACAGCAAGACACCAACTCTACAAAAATTTACAAAAAGTATCCAGGTGTGGCAGCATGCGCCTACAGTCCCAGCTACTCAGGAGGTTGATGTGGGAAAATCACTTGAGCCCAGGAGGTCAAGGCGGCAATGAGCTGTGATTGCTGCCATTGCATTCCAACCTGGTTGACAAAGCAAGATGCTGTCTCAAAAAAAGAGAGGGGAGGGTAGGGGAGGGGAGGGGAGGGGAGGGGAAGGGAGGGGAATTTTCTATAGACAAAAACTCAGGAAAAAAATATATGTGACCTTGAGTTTGGTAGTGAATTATACACACCAAAAGCATGACCCATGAAGAAGCTGATACAGTCACGATAAAACTAAAAACTTTAGCTGGGCTTGGTGGCTCATGCCTGATAATCCCAGGACTTCAGGAGGCTGAGGCAGGAGAATTGCTAGAGCCCAGGAGTTTGAGGCTGCAGTGAGCTATGATCGGTCAGGTCTCCATATGCAAGCCTGGAACCTGAAAGTCTGAAGTCCTGCTTGCCTCCGCTGATTGTCTCCCTCAACCCTAATCGCCCAGGAAGCTTCCCCAGACAAGCCCCTCACCCCACCCTGCCATCTTAACTGTTTTATGATAATGTGACTATTCCTCACCCCACTCCACCATCTTAACTACTCTAATCCCAACTAAATTTATAGTAATGTATACTCCTTGCCCCTACCCCTACCACTGTAACTGATCTTACTCTGTAACTTTCCACTGCCCACCCCAAATCTATAAAACCAACTTCTATCCCACTGTCCTTTGCTAACGCCCTTTTCGGCCTTAGCCCACCTGCACGCAGGTGAATAAACAGCCATGTTGCTCACACAAAGCCTGTTTAGAGGAGTCTCTTCATTCAAAGCATGCATTTTCAATATGAACATCCACTGCACTTTAGCTTGGACGACAGAGTAAGACCCTGTCTCTAAAATAAACAAAAAGCAAAAACTAAAAACTAGAAATTTCTGCTCTGTGAAAGACACTGTTACAAAAATGAAAAGACAAACCAAAATGGGAGAAAATATTTGTTAAATACCTACTTTATAAAGGACTTGTATCCAAAATACACAAATAACTTTTTAAAATTAACTATAAGCAAACAAACAACACAATTTAAAAATGGGTAAAACTACTGAACATACTTTACCAAAGATAAATGGCAAATAAGCATATAAAAAGATGCCCAACATCTTCATCACTAAAGAATTGCAAATTAAAATGAGATACCATTAAACACCTATTAGAGTGGTTAAAATGCAAAAACAAACAAAAATCCTGACCATACAAACTGCTGGTGCACAGCAACAGAAACTCTCATTCCTTGGTTAATAGGAATATAAAATGATACAACTTTGGGAAAGAGTTTCACAGTTTCTTAATGAGCTGAACATACCATAAGATCCAGCAACTATGATCCTAGGTATTTACTCAATGTACCTGAAAATGTATATCCACACAAAAGCCAGCATATGAATGTATATAGCAGATTTATTTATTGATAACTGCCCCAAACCAGTCAGTAACTATTGAAGATGTCCTTCAACAAGTTAACGGATAAATGAACCATGGTGTATCTATGCAATGTAATACTATTCAATGATAAGATGATCTATTAAGCAACAAAAATTCATGGATGGCTATTAAAAGCATACTGTTAAGTGAAAGAAGCCAGTCTGAAAAGGCTACATAACATGATTCCAATTATATGATATTCTGGAAAAGCCAAAACTATAAATGGTAGATCAGTGGTGGAAAGGGGGTTGAGGGAGAGGTGATTATGTGAAGCACAATGGATTATTTTTAAGGGTTATGAAACTATTCTGTTTGACACTGCAGTGTATCATATGTATCATTCTGATGCCTAATACCATGTATTTGTCAAAAGTTTACAACATAAAAGAGTGAACCTACTGAGGCAGGAGGATCCCTTGAGACCAGGAGTTCTAGACCAGCGCAATCAACATAGTAAGACCCAATCTCTACAAAAAGTAAAGGCCTGGTGGTGCATGCCTGTAGTCCCAGCTACTCAGAAGGCTGAGGCAGGAGGATCCCTTCACCCCAAGAGTTTAAGACAGTGAGCTATGTTTGTGCCACTGAACTCTAGCTTGAGTGAGAGAGAGACCCAGTCTCAAAAGGAACCACAACAACAACAAAAGAGTAAACCTAATGTACGCAAAATTTTACTAAATAATTTAGGAGGCCAGGAGATCCCAGGATGATATGGAGAATGTGGCAAAAAAAAAAAAAAAAAAAAAAAAACTAACTATATTAAAAATGTATTGAAACGACTTCATTGAAAGAGGTAAGAAGAAAAGGTATTAACCTAAGTAATTTTGGAGTGAGTGAATTATAAATTCTGTTAGACTAAAGACAAAAGGAATGACATATAAGCACTGCAGCTGACAATGCTGTTTTCCATGAGGATATGAGTTAAGAATTCTGAAACCACTATACATGTATACTGGAGTTAAAAACTTAGTAAATGGATGATGTCTCCTCATTGGAGTTGTTGGTTATAAGCAAGCAAGACCTACCTAGAATAATAATGGATTAGAGTCAGACACATCAGTATAAATTAATGTTTAGTTTAATACAGATAGAGATATATACACATAATACACATGTATACACACATACATATGCATATATATATAGTTACAAATGTGTATAAACATAGGTTAGTATATACACATTTATCTCCCTGCCTGAGCTGAGAGGAACAGAAGCTACAACATCCCACAGTAGAGAAAGTCCCCCTGGAATCCAATCTTGGTTTCCTATAGTTCTCCAGTAAAAAGAATTAGGCTCTTTATTCTAGTACTAGAACAGGAAATATACAAGATGAGCCTAGAATAGCTTATAGTGTCAGAGAGTAAGGAAGTGCTAAAAACAAAACAAACCCTACAATGATGGGTATATGTCATAGGGACAAAGGAGTCAAAAGAAAAGGTTCCCAATGGTCAAAGCTGGAACACCATAAGCAAAATAAATAAGTAAATAAATTGGATTATAATCCAAAAATATAAACTAATAACCTCGAGTCAATATTGATACAAATGATTGAACAGATAAATGGGGAAAATAGACAAATCTCCTGTATAGAAAAAATTCCAAATACTCTGCCCTCAAAAAGTGGAGAATAATCCTCTGACTTCTTAAATGTGAGCTGTGTACTGTGACTTCTGTCCAGAGTATAGTATGAAAAGGAAGAAAGAATACATTTACTGTAAAGAAATCTAACATGCTACCTCAGTCAGGTGATCGTGGTTAACATCAACAGTGGTTAAGTCATGTTGACAGAATTTAATCTTGATGTAATGAGACTTATATTTATCTCTGGGTCTTCTCAAAAACCAATAAGCCTAGTCTCATCATTAGAGAGAGAGAAAAAAACTCCCAATTGAAGGCCACTCTACAAAATATCTAACCATTGTTATCCAAAACTCTCAAGGTCATCAAAAACAAAAACATTCTGAGAAACTGTGACATCACAAACCCTTTCTGCGCCTGGCTTATATCACTTAATGTTCTCCAGGTAAACACATACTTGCCACAAATGACAAAATTTCATTCATTTTTATGGCTATTCCATTGTGTGTGTATATAGCAGGTGAAATTAACCAAGCACAGAAAAACTAAAGAAGCTGATCTCATGGAAGTAGAGAGTAGAAATGGTGGTTTCCAGATGTGAGGTAGGCGTGTGGAGCCTGAGGGTGGTAGGGAAGGACTGGTCAATGGATACAAAGTTACAGTTAGGAGGAGTAAGTTCTGGTGTTCTATTGCATAGTACAGTGACTATGGTCAACAATATTGTATATTCAAAATGGTAGAAGATTTTGAATGTTCTCACCACAAAGAAATGATAAATGCATGAGGTGATGGATATGCTAAATACTCTGATTTGATTTTTACACAATGTATACATGTATCAAAACATCAGACTTTACCCTGTAAATATGTATAATTGTTATGTACCAATTTTTTTTTCTTTTTTACTTTTCTTCTCTAACAATTTTTTTTTTTTTTTTTAAAGAGAAGCCCAAGGAGACATAATGACTAAATGTAGTATGGTATCTGGATGGATCCTAAAACATAGAAAGGACATTAGGTAAAAACTAAGTAAATCTGAAAAGAACAGAAACTTTAGTTTCAAATCTATATCAATATTGGTTCATTATTTAGACAAATGTATCATACATAAGATGTTAATAACAGGAGACTGAATGTGGGGGGCATATGGAAACACTCTATAAACTACTTTTGTATTTTTTCCTATAAGTTTGAAACTATTCAAAAATAAAAAGTTAACTTTAAATACTGAGAAAATCCTTTGCTTTTTAATTTGAACAAATATTTATTATCTGTTTTATCACAAGGTCCAACACTACAACCCATAGGTCAATGGTTCTCGTCCAGGCCACACATTAGAATCTGTTAGGAAGGTTTTTCTAAAAAAATCCTGATGCCTAAACCCTAGCCTATAACAATTAAATGAGATATTTCCCAGAATAAAAATCAAGCATTGTTTTTTACTTGTTTTTCTTTCCAAAAGCCACCGCCACCACAAAGAGAAAGCTCAAATGATCTAGCAATTCATTAAATATTTTACATATTATATTGAGTATCACAAATCCCAAAGAATCATTTTTCCATTAGAGGTAATAAAACATAAACTTTAAGAGTGATTAATGTCAATAATTTTTATACTGACAAGAACTCTGTATTCCATTACTTAACCAAAAATTTTTTTGCTGTCTCTTTTCAAAATATTTTAAAAATATTTCACAAATTTCAACATGTATACACTGTTTTAAAAAATGTACTTAAGTGTATTTTTTTTCCAAAATAGCATCTTTTATTTCTATTCTATTTTCAAAATAGCATCTTTTATTCAATAACATATTTTAAACTTTCATATGGCAGAGACAATTCCCATAGACTTGCTTTATACCATACACAACACTATTGTATGTGTGTTGTTACCAAGAACAACATTTTGGTAACAACAAAATGTTGCATTTTGAAGCTGTATTGAATAGAAAGAGCAACTTTGTTAATACGTACTCTTTAAAGGTGGACTTGCCATAAGCAATTCAAGTGTTTACAGTAAATATGAACAAACAGATATATTATTTAATCACCTCATACTAAAGATTTGGGAGTAACTTCCACTAATATCCAGAAAACAAATTCTTACTATGTAATACAGTTGACCCAACTCAGCACCTAATTTATATCACATGCTCAGAAATGCTAAAAGAAGATCTTTGTCATATTTAGTAATGCTTAAACTAACACAAAAACTTTGATATTGGATTAACCTTCTACAGAAATCTCTGTTTGCAATTTGTTTAATTTTAGAAATCTGTACGATTACCTCAGCACCTATCAAAACATGTCAATTTGTCAAGATACATTCTCATCAGACAAGCTTTTTCTATAATAGGTATAAAAATCAAATTCATAAGGCACTATTTCCAATCAAGCTCCATATTTTTCTTGAATAAAAAATATTTTAAAAGGTTTGTTTATAATAGTTAACCAGGGCACAAGTGTACACACTAAAATTTTAAAAACCAACATACCTTGTAATGGTTATCGTATACCATTTCCTTTTTAAAAGCCATACTGTAAATTGATGAAAATGGCAATTTAATTTTAGGCCCCTAATTTTTCCACAATTGCAGTAAGCCGAACTAGATACAAGTAAATTAAATTTGGAAATTTTTTGTTTATGTCGTTATAACCCATACATTCTCTGAAAATTATGCTAAGAATGCAGGATTCACAATAGAACCAAGTATCAATACTTGATATGAAATATAAACCTCTGTTGATGTAGCAGTGAATTTCAGTTCTGAAATTTTGAAATCAGAGAAAGAATTTGATCTATATTACCTAAAAAGTTAACTTTATGAAATTTTTCAGTGGTCCAATGCTAAACTGGCTCTGTGTCATATTAGCTCAGTCACTGCTTAAGGACCAATCCAGAGTCTGGATTGGAAACAGCTACAGTAAAAGCTGTCAGAGAATACAGGTCCTCTGGGTTAGAAATAATTCAGAAGCAAAAGTTGGCAATACAGATCTACCACCATGCTGAAAAGACCTTTCACCCATGAAATAATCAAAAAGGGGAAAAAGGAATGGAGAAAAACCTCATTGAAAACAACTGGGACACCAAAATATTCATCTAAAACTTTCTGCCATATCCTAAAAGAAAGTCAACTCCCCAGGACCATAACTAAGTAGGTAATGGACAACTGAATCCCTCAAACTAAAGCAAATTAAGAAAAAAAGAAAAGAACCAGAAAGTTTCATGGGCCAAAGGTGTCCAAGCTAAGCTGTGAACACAAATAACAAGGTTGCAAAGCAACAACCTTGACTTAACAGATATAGATGTTAAGTCAAGCACAGAATCAATTAGATGAGGAGGGCTCCAAGACTGTACTTTTGTTCCACCACCTAGACAAAATTACTGTAAAAGATCCAGTGGTTAAGAAAAATATCATTTACTTCTATTCTTTTTGTTGTGTTGTTGAGACAGGGTCTGGCTCTGTTGCCCAGGCTGGAGTGCAGTGGTGCAATCTCTGGTGCAATCTCGACTCACTGCAACCTTTGCCTCCTAGGCTCAAGCAATCCTTCCACCTCAGCTTCTTGAGTAGCTGGGACTACAGGTGTGCACCACCATGCCCGGTTAATTTTTGTATTTTTTGTAGAGATGGAGTTTTGTCATGTTGCCCAGGCTGGTCTTGAATTCCTGAGCTTCAGAGATCAACCTGCCTTGGCCTCTGAAAGTGCTAGGATTACAGGCATGAGTCACCGTGCCTGGACCATTTACTTCTATTCTAATCAACTATAAATTTGGGAATGATTTGCTTTAGTTGTCCTGATTCCTTCTAATGCTACCTTACAGAAGTTTTCCCTTCCCTGCTTGTCACTTTGATTTACAATTTGTCTAAAACAAACCAGAATTGAACAAACTATGATTTTTCTTTGAATTCCAATTTATGGGCACTCAAGGAGTTTGTTAATCATTAAAATATATTATGTATTTTACAGATTTATAAAGAGATCATATTACAAACTCAATATCAAAAATTGTAATTTTAGGCCAGGCACGGTGGGTCATCACTGTAATCCCAGCACTCTGGGAGGCTGAGGCAGGTGGATCACCTGAGGTCAGGAGTTCAAGACCAGTCTGGGCAACATGGTGATACCCCGTCTCTACTAAGAGTACAAAAATTAGCTAGGCATGGTGGCAGGCGCCCATAATCCCAGCTACTAGGGAGACTGAGGGAGGAGAATCCCTTGAACTCGGGAAGTGGAGGTTGCAGTGAGTTGATATTGCGCCATTACACTCCAGCCTGGATGACAGAGTGAGACTGCCTCAAATAAAAAAATACATAAATAAAATAAAAATCATAATTTTAAAGAGTGAGACTGTCTCAAATAAATAAAATAAAACTTATAATTTAGAACACACCAAAAACTTACAAATGGCAGGAGCTCCCGTTAAAACAGAGAATAGAACACACAGGTTTACGCCCATCCCTCTCAAAACCCTCTCAAAATTACAATAAAGCCACAGAAAAGGATAAACCCCAAAAGACAAACAGCACAGGGGAAGAGATGATAGAATATAGGATATGTCAAAAATCTGGAAGCCAGAAAAAATGTTTGGAAGCTAGAAAACAGATAAGTATGTAAGTAGCTAACTCCGCAGACCAAAAACAGAACTTAGGCTTGCAAAGAGAACCGTCACAAGCAGCAAGTGAGTTCAGAGTAGTGAACCCTAACATCTTTTACAGCAAGATTTACTGGTCAACTAGTTCCACTCTTAAAAACAGAGCTGCCAGAGGTAATTTCAGTGTTTCTCTCAAATATAATCCCTGTACATTTAAAGAAAGCCCATAAAGTGAAATGTCAGACATCAAAACAAAGACAAAGGAAA
Source organism: Plecturocebus donacophilus (assembly GCA_004027715.1). Taxonomy (NCBI): domain Eukaryota; kingdom Metazoa; phylum Chordata; class Mammalia; order Primates; family Pitheciidae; genus Plecturocebus; species Plecturocebus donacophilus. The sequence goes on from PVKP010030799.1 coordinate 16,684, forward strand.
TAGAGACAAGGCAGGGAGCAAAAGAAAATTCAGAATAATAATAATGAAATAATAATGTAGAAGAGAAAGCTGTCTTAGAAATTAAATATTTGATATGAGAAAATAGCAAGTTTGGAAGATAAAACTTGAGACAATCTCAGAAGAACAAAAAGAGAAAAAGAGGAAACGGAAACAGAAAAGGTAATTGAAAGACTAACTTAAGAGGTCAACAACCAAATAAAAGGAGATTCCGAGAAAGAAAGAGAGACAGTGAAAACTATAAAGAAACAGCAAACATGAAATCACACAGAACTGAAGGGTGTTTCCAGATTTAAAAAGCCAAAAGACACTCTGTGTGATGAATGGGAAAAGATGTATACCAAGGCACATTATTGGGAAAGTTTTAAGTAACAGGAACAATGCAAAGATCCAAAAAGCTCCCACCTTCAAACATTCAAAGAATCAGTTATCAGAATGGCATCTATCTTCTCATCAGCATTATTGCTGACCAAGGAAACATAGCAAGGCCTTCAAAAGTATAAAATAAAGTTATTTTCAATCCAGAATTTCACATCCAATCAATCAAGCAAGGGTAAAAGTACAATAAAGATATGGTCAGACATGTAAGGACTGAAAAAAATTGCTGATGTCAGGAAGCAACTGGGAGATATGGGTACGTCAAAATAAGGAAGTAAAACAAGAAAGCCAGAAGGCAAGATCTTCAAATAAAGAGATTACGGAAGATAAAAAGAGGACATTCCATAGGTTGATGTTGAAAGAAAGTCTTAGGATGATAGCTGCTCAACACTCTTAAAGAGCAATTAGTTCAGATTAGAAAAGGACAGAAGACTAGAGAAGGGATGAATCAAGAAAAAAGTACAGCACTAATAAACTGTGTTTGAACATACAGAGGATTTCAGAGCTCCAGCAGAGAGTTTGGAGCAATCTAAACTGGAGCATTTGGGAACAATCTAATGATTAGAAAACTGTAACAACAACAGTAACAAAAACAGAGACAATTATTGGTTCTGAAATCACAAAAAGAAATAACATGTAATCATAATATGATATTAGTGAATAGTATTTACACAGTTATAACTATGTAAGAATTTCTTTTGTGATTACACAGGAAAAATTAGAAATGACAATCAATTCTTTTACAAGATTTCAATTTGTGGTCAATAATTTTATCTAAAATATTTCTTATTAAATAAAATTTACTTTTCACCATGTAAAAGAATGAGAATAAATAAATGTCCTTTACTGGTTTTTCTCAAAAAATGTGTGTGTGTGTGTGTGTGTGTGTGTGTGTGTGTGTATGTGTGTCTGTGGGTATTTATACATATTTTCAAATATACATGTGTATAAATATACATATATACAAATATATACTTGAGAAAAGCCAGTAAGGAACAAAAAATATACATTATATGTTAATAAAAATAAAAATAGTAAATAGTACAAAAATATGTATTATAAAAATATAAATATAAATATGTTGTGTGTATGTGTATATATATATATGTGTGTATCTTTCTTCTTTCTTTTTTCTCTTTCTCTCTCTCTCTCTCTCTCTCTCTCTCTCTCTCTCTTTCTTTCTTGAGAAAATGAGAGAGAGTCTTACTTTGTCACCCAGGCTGGAGTGCAGTGGCATGATCATGGCTCACTGCAACCTCAACTGCCCAGGCTCAAACCATTCTCCCACCTCAGCCTCCCAAATAGCTGGGACTATAGGTAAGCACCACCTAACCTGGCTAATTTTGTGTTTTTTGAATTTTTTTTTGTAGAGAGAGGGTTTCACTATGTTGCCCAGTCTGGTCTTCAACTCCTGGGCTCAAGCAATCGGCCTGTCTTGGCCTCCCAAAGTGCTGGGATTATAGGAGTGAGCCACCATGCCTGGCCCAAATATATATATGTTTAATTTTAACAATAGATTTACTAAAATCTCTACCAACTCTTCCAAATATATTTGGCCAGTTAACATTTGTTTAAAAATGTTTTTTATTTTAAATTGAATCTATGTTGGTTCACATCAGATCAGTAATGTTATTTTGGTGGCCACAAGGTAGGGCAAAACCAGTAGAGGTAACTACCAAAAAAAAAAAAACCAACCAAACAAAAAAAAAAACCACAACGAAAACTAAACAAAACAATAATGAAAACAAAAAAAAACTTGGCCAAATGTTACAATAGCAGTAGTGATGGTAGTAGCATTAATAAAAACAAAAGCTAAACTTTATTGAGCATACTACGTGCAAAATATTGTTCTAAGGGCATACATATATATAATTATATCCTCATAACAACTCTATTTGCAGATGGTGAAACTGAAGTAGAGAGGTTAAGTAACTTGCCCAAAAACATAATTTGGGATCAGAACTAGAATTCACATCCAAATAGTCTGATCTATTCTTAGATAATTCAATCTCCCTTTTACCAACTAAGTACATTACAGGCTTCTGGACTCAACTTGGGCTAATTCTGCTGCTGTTCTATTCTTTACCTAATTCAAAAAGTTCTCAAAAGATAGACTTTTGGCCAGACACAGTGGCTCACGCCTGTAATCCCAGCATTTTGGGAGGCCGAGGCAGGCGGATCACTTGAGGTCAGGAGTCTGAGACCAGCCTGGCCAACATGGCAAAACCTTGTCTCTACTAAAAATACAAAAAGTAGCTGGGCATGTTGGCATGGGCCTGTAAACCTAGCTACTTGGGAGGCTGAGGCAGCAGAAAAGCTTTAACCCGGGAGGCAAAGGTTGCAGTGAGCCGAGATCACACCACTGCACTCCAGCCTGGGCGACAGAGTGAGGCTTCATCTCAAAAAAAGACTTTTGAAGCTCCCTGTTGAACAGGGGAAAGGGGAAAGAGGGGAAGGGGGAAGGTTCTGTTTAAGAAATGCTCTCCCAACTGTATCACCACCTGAGGGGAATGGGTTATTCAAACACCCTGGCATTTCTCCCCACACCCACAGTGAGAATTAACTGCTTTAGTGAAGCATCTTTAAAGGGAATATGCCATTATTCAGACGTTAAGGACCACAGTCTGAAAAGCTCTGAGTACAGACCCTAAGAGGTCACCAGAAAGTCTTCATTTCTTTTCCAAGGATAGAAGCTCTAAGACAGTCTAAGACCAGTTAGGCTTCTTTTCTTTGAGCCATTAGTAAGTTAATATGAAGTCAAGTAACACCTTTCTTCGGATAAAAGTAAACGGCCTGATACATGCATAAAAGTGAAAATATTTCATTCAGACTTAACATTAAGAAGGTTCCCATTTTTTTACTCAACATTTCACTTAAAATTCTTCTGTATCTACTTAACTCCTTGTATTTTACTTAACACTGGGATCCCTGAGAAATGTCTGAGTTCCACTGACAAAGCAATTCTTCTGAACTCCTTATCAATCTTTTAAAGTACTTTAAAAATAGCATATCAATGCTGCATTCTGTGCCTTATCTTATAAATTCAATTAACATCATTCTGCTTTGAAAATCATCATCCAGTGTACCATATGTGGAATATTTGCTTTGCTGTTTTACTTAAAAACAAGTATTCTTTTACTGTAGAAATATTTAAAAACTCATTCAAGTACCTGTATAATATTTCCATAAGCCATACCAGTAAACTTACGAATTAGTATTTTAAAAATCAACTAGTTAGTTCAAGAAACACATAAGAATGAATACTGCTTATTGCAGTAACTAACAAATTACCAAACTATATGCTTATATTTTGAATACTAGAGATAAATTAGTATTATCTGAACAAGTCCTGTATGCCTGCTTTTTATGTACACAACCTAGATTAAACTTTGTGTTCATTGAGTCAAAAATGAATGTAAATTTTGTAAAAATATTTTACTTTCATGAAAAAAGAGTTTTCACTTCAATGAAATAAATTGGCCTACTGAACACCAAGAGATGTGTAGTCTATGATAAATTACAGTTTTAGTTTTAAAACTGTATATGTGATCCAATTTAAGCCAATTCGCAAAAGAATCCCAAAGGAATAAACGATATAAACTAAGATTCCGAGCCTTCAATATGGATAAACTTTCCTGAGGGATTATATCTACTAATTATAAAAGTTGCCAAAAATAAATGGCGATGTAGGATATACATTTACTGTAGAAAGACTTCAGATTCATTCTACCTATCTTGTTCTTTTAAGTGCTTTTGAGTGTATGTGTACATATGTATATTTTCTATGCAAGGCAACAACTGATAAGATGACCTCAAAATGGAAGTTACTGCCTGAAAAAACAATCTGAAGCAAAGCACGTGAATATTTCTCAATATGTGACTCTCCAAACTTTTCACTTTTTTCTTATAATTTCAGTTAAAAAGAACAACACGGAACATAATAGTTTTACCCAGAAACATTAAGCTTTGCCCCAGATAATAAATGCCTATTCAGGAAAAAAAAAAAAAGAAATCATAAAAACCTGACATAATTTTTAAGTGCTCACAATATTTTCAGTTCTCCCTCAAAAAGCAAAAACTAATTCCACTTACCTTCAACAGGGACAAGACTAAGTAACATATACCTAAAACGATTTGGTATCATTGGATTTGAAACTAGGCAGTGGGCAGAAGCTAGAAGCACTTTGAAGACAGTTTTAGTAAGAGCCTGATGAGTCATGAAAAAACTGTTAGGACCCTGATAGCCTTTAAGAAATTTTAGAGAGTTAAGGTAAACGTTAGAAAGCTGGAGAAAAGGAGATTCTTATGTGGTGGCAGAAAATTTAGAAAAACTGTTGTATTAGTCCATTCTCACACTGCTATGAAGGAACCTGAGACTGGGTGATTTATAAAAAGAGACTTAATTGATTCACAGTTCCACATGGCTGGGGAGGCCTCAGGAAACTACAGTAATGGCAGAAGGCACCTCTTCACAGGGTAGCAAGAGAGACAACTGCCGAGCAAAGTGGGGAAAGCTCCTTATAAAACTATCAGATCTCTTGAGAACTCACTCACTATCACAAGAACTGGGTGGTTACTCCCATGATTCAGTTGCCTCCCACTGGGTCCTTCTCATGACACGTGAGGAATATGGGGACTACAGTTCAAGATGAGATGTGGGTAGGAACACAACCAAACCATATCATTCTGTCCCATCCCCTCCCAGATCTCATGTCCTCACATTTTGAAATACAATCATGCCTTTCCAACAGTTCCCCAAAGTCTTAGCTCATTCCAGCATTAACCGAAAGTCTAAGTCCAAAGTCTCATCTGAGACAAGGCAAGTCCTTTCTTTAGAGCAGCACTCCACTATCCGGTAACAATTTACTATATTAGTTCATTCTCATGCTGCTATGAATGCCTAACACTGGGTTATTTATAAAGAAAAGAGGTTTAATTCACTCACAATTCCACATGGCTGAGGAAGCTTCAGGAAACTTACAATCATGGCAAAAGGCACCTCTTCAAAGAGCAGCAGGAGAGAGAACCACCCAGCAAAGAGAGAAAAGACTCTTATAAAACCGTCAGACCTCATGAGAACTCACTCATTATCATGAGAACAGCATGTGAGTAACTGCCCCCATGATTTAATTACCTCCCACTGGGTCCCTACCACAACACATGGGGATTATGAGAACTATAATTCAAGATGAAATTTGGATGGGGTCACAGCTAAATGATATCTACTGCTCACTATAGGAACCAGAAAAGTAACAGGAAAAGTAAAAAAAAAAAAAAAAAAAAGCACCTAATGAACTGGGTGGTCTAGCAAAGAATTTAAGGTGTTGCCTGGTTTCTTCTTGCTGCTTATAATCAAACACAAAAGGAGAGAGACAAGCTTAAGAAAAGACAATTAAACAAAAGAGGGATCAAGACTTGTTGATTTTGTAAATCTCCAGCCTCTACAGACAGCAAATCATGCTACAGTTATGAGACAGGTTTCAAGCAAACCTCAAATCCAGGAAACATTCAGCAAAGCATTGTCTAGATATCAAGCTAAAAAGGTGACTGTAAAATCCTTTGTTAAGATTTCTGAAAGATCCATGCAGTTCCTCAAATAACAGGGCTTCTAAGAAGATTAAAGTCATTGTCCCTGCACAATCTCATCAAGAGTCCAAAATTAGAAGAATAATTATCTCAACAAAATGTATGAGTGTAGATTATTCTAATGGAGTGAGCTGCAATGAGATTTATAGGAGACCCACAAAGTGTTTTTGGCAGAAACACTACCAACATTGACTGCATAGTGCAGAGATGCATAAATTGAAAAGAGGGCTCTTAACTCCAAAATTTCTAACAACAGGAATGAGGCTGAGAAAACCACCTAGCTCAATACACAGGCTACCTCCCATGAAAAAGGAAGAACTCAGGGGGAAGAGCCAAAAACTAAGAGGGCATAGAAAGGAGCCATGAAGAACTAACCTGAGGTAGGAACAGAACTTAGTTTTAATAAAGAAACTTCTAACATTTGCTTGGCTAGATTCCAAAACTGCTATGGAATAGTGACTCATGTGCACTTCCTGTCTTCCCTTTTTTTAAACAGAACTACCCATAGTGATACAATTTTATGCCCAACCCACCATTGTACATTGGCTATTCGGCAACAGTGTAGTAAGAAACTTTTATCTCTTTTGTTCATAGGTCTTCAGATTGAGAGGAACTGGACTCAAGGAACATTATCTCTATCTGAATGTAATTTACAAGATAACATTCTAGATGTTGACCTGATACTGTAAAGAAATAATACTTGGTGTATATGGGGGTAAAGCTCTTAAGAGATAGTGAGTGTATTTTGCATGGGCAAGGAAAGTAAATAATGTGCAGCCAGAGGATAGTCTGAGCTAGTTTTAAAACATATCCACAAATTCTTTGGCAATTGTCCCCTCAAAAGGTAGAGCTTCATTCCTATCTCCTTGAGTGCAGGCCAGACTTAGTGACTTGTTTTTTTATATATTGAGGTGAACTTAATATACAAAAAAAAATTAACCATTTTCAAGTATACAATTCAGTGGCATTTAGTACATTCACAATGTGCAATCATCCCCTCTATCTAGTATCACAACATATTTATTACCTCAAAAGAAAATACTGTACCCATTAAGGAGTCACCATCCTTCCCTTCTTTCAACCCCCTGCCCACCACAACCAGGCCCTGTCCTGGTCTCTGGTAACCACCAATTTGCCTATCATTCAATTGTAAGTTGTAAGAGTTCTCTATACAGTTTGCTTTTTTTTCCCCCCTTTAAACAGATGGCAGTCTCATTATGTTGCCCAGGCTGGTCTTGAATATCTGGACTCAAGTGATCCACCAATCTTGGCCTCCCAAAGTGCTGGTATTACAGGCGTGAGCCACCGTGCCCAGCCTCTATACATTTTGGATACTAGACCTTTATCAGAGGTATAATTTGTAAATATTTTTTTCTCATTCTACAGGCTGTCTTTTCACTTCCTGATAATTTATTCTTTTATGCACAAAAATGTTTAATTTTGATGACTTTCAGTTTATCTTTTGTTACTTGTGCTTTAGTGATGTTATCTGAGAATTCACTGCCAAATCCAAAGTCATGAAGATTACCCCATGTTTTCTTCTAAGAGCTTTCAAGTTTTAGCTCTTACATTTAGGTTGTTTATCCAGCCAATCAAATCTTACACTAAAAGGCTGCTGTATCTGATAAGATATAGGGGTCTTACTTCATTCTTTTACATGTGGCTATCCAGCTGTCACTGTACCATTTGTTGAAGAGGTTGTTCTTTTCCCATTAAATGGTCTTAGCAACTCTGTTAAAAATCAGCTGGCCATGGATTTATGGGTTTATTTCTAGACTTTCTATTCTATTCCTTTGGTCTATACATCTATCCTTATGCTATTAGCAAACTGATTTGATCACTGTAGCTTCATATTAAGTTTTGAAAATAGGCAGTATGAGTCTTCTAATGTGGTTCTTCTTTTTCAATATGGTTTGGCTATTTGGCTCCTTTGTAATTCCATTTGAATTTAAGAAGTGGTTTTTCCTCTTCTACAAAAAATGACCTGGAATTTAGAAATGGATTTTAAAAATCTGTGTACTGCTTTGAGGAGTACTGCCATCTTCACAGTATTATGTCTTCTAATCTCTGAACGCAAGATGTCTTTCTATTGATTTAGGTCTTTTATTTTAGCCATGTTTTGTACTTTTCACTGTACAAGTTTTTCACCTCCTTGGTTAAATTTATTCCTTAGGTACTACATTCTTTTGGATGCTATTGTAAATGCCATTGTTTTAATTTCCTTTTCACATTTTTCATTGCTGGTGCATAGAAATACAACTGAGTTTTGTGGTTGACGTTGTACTCTGAAACTTTGCCAAATTTGTTTACTAGCTCTAGCAGATTTAGATTGTTGGCAGGTACCACCCAGGAAGCTGCTCTATCTCGTGGGGGGCTGAAACAAAGGTCCTGCACCAGTCCCGCAGAGAACCACCAGACAGGTCAAAATGAAAACTGCAATTTTTTTTCAGAACAGAGTTCTTATTGTCCCCCTCCTAGCGCCAGCAAGCTACACTGGGAATATTGCTAGCCCCACAGCTGCTGCTGAGCTAGAAAATAAAGGACAGTTGGTACATAAGCAAAAATGTCACAATGCTTTCTTATCAAAATCTGGCACTCCCTTGGATGCTGTAAGTTTTCTATCAGATTCCAGAGTCATGCAAGAGTTGATTTGTTGATTTTTGCCAGCTTAACAATTACTTCTGTAGAGGTACTGATTCTCGGAGCTCCCTGCTCCACCAATGACTTGCTTTCAAAAAATAGAATGGGCTGGGCGCAGTGCCTCATGCCTGTAATGCCAGCACTTTGGGAGGCTAAGGTGAGTGTAACAACTGAAGGTCAGGAGTTCTAGACCTACTTGACCAATGTGATGAAACCCCGTCTCTACTAAAAGTACAAAAATTCACTGGGTGTGGTGGCAGGTGTCTATAGTCCCAGCTACTTGGGAGGCTGAGGCAGGAGAATTGCTTGAACCTGGGAGACAGAGTTTGCAGGGAGCTGAGATCGTGTCACTGCAATCTAATCTGGGCAACAGAGTGAGACTCCATCTCAAAAATAAAATAAAATAATAAAAAATAAATAAATATAATATGGCAGAAGTGACAGCATTTAACTCCTGAGACTACAACAGAAAAGAAAGTAAGATGTACTTTTTGCTTTCTCTCTTGGATCACTCACTCCGAGAGCCACTGAATGAGCCATCTTGGAAATGAATCCTCCAGCCCCCGTCAAGCCTTCAGATGACTGCAGCTCTGACGAACACTTAGACTGTCATCTCTAAGTGTTGAGAAACCCTGAGAATAAATCACCCAACTAAGACCCCCTTGAAATAGCAATCTACAAATACCATGATAATAAATGTCTGTTGCTTTAAGGTGCTGTGTTTTAGGGATACATGTTATTTAAAGCTGAGGCTCAAAAGAAAAGAACCTAGCCACTCCAAGAGTTCTAAGGAAGAACAGTGTTTCAAGTACAGGGCATAGCACATGCAAAGGCCCTGAGTAAAGAAACATCTTAAGCATGTTAAAAAAAAAAATAACATTCTGGAAGACTAGTGTGACTTAAGCTCAGTGAAGGAATGAAAAATAGTGAAGAAAGAGATCACTAAAGGGTCAAAAAGAAACCAAAGTGACTGTAATAATGTCTTAAAAAGTAGGAAAAACCGATAATATATGATAAAGTGCCTTTGAAACCATAAGAAACAACTACAAAAATTAAATATTTAAAAACATTAACTGGAGAGAAATCTGAAACTAAATGTATCTACCATCACACAGGAATCCAGGGTAGGAAATATGAAACTCCCTGAGAGCAAGAACCAAGGGTCTTTACATCTCCCATATCACCTACTTATCTTTGTAGAATTAATGCACAATGACAAATATGAAAAAAATAGCTTTTGAAGACACTATTTAAAATTCTAAGTAGTGAATTCATTGGTGAAAGATTTTTACATCTAGAATACAGGTTTAAAGCATCTCTCTCACTAGGCAGTCCATGATGATGGCCAAATAAATAATTCATGTAGCTGCATATCTAAAGAACCTGATTATAAATCAACTCTACAAAGATGCACATTTCTCCTTGTCCTGGGCTACCAAGTGATACAAGGTTTAATAATTGGTAAAAAGAGTAAAAGAATTTCAAAAGAATTCCTAATTGGATAAGCAGTCTCTGAAATTAAAACTAAATTTAATTTAGTAAATTAATACTATTTGTATGCAGAAACTATAAGATTTTTTAAAATGAATTTTTATAGGAGAACATACTGTTATAAAATATATTTTCAATCAGTAAAAAAATAAAATAATACATGTGTTTTCATTTTATGACTATTTGAGTACTAAGGGCTATTCACTTCTATATCTTTATCCAGAAAAAAATATATAATTTCAAACACAAGGCAAAAAATAATTCATAAGGAACAGAAGCATCAGACGCTACAAGCCAGGTGCAGTGGCTCATGCCTGTAATCCCAGCACTTTGGGAGGTCAAGGTGGGTAGATTACTTGAGGTCAGAAGTTTGAGACCAGACTGGCCAAAACTGTGAAACCCCATCTCTACTAAAAATACAAAAAATAGGCATGGTGCCTGTGACTGTAGTCCCAGATACACAGGAGGCTCAGGCAGGAAAATCGCTTGAACCTGGGAGGTGGAGGTGGCAGTGAACCAATATTGCGCCACTGTACTCCAGCCCAGGTGACAGAGTGAGACTGTTTCAAAAAAAAAAAAAAAAAAGAGGAGAGAGATCCAAGATGGCCGACTAGCAACAGCTCAGGAATGTAGCTCCCAGTGAAAGCGCAGAGAACGAGTGGACGCCGCACTTTCCGACGAGTTTTTGTTGCCCACAGACCCGGAGATTCCCGGCGGAGAAGCCACGCGGGTCGCCTGCGCGACTCTTTTGGCCAGCG
>PVKP010030800.1:0-27585 GCA_004027715.1 Plecturocebus donacophilus
GGAGGCTGAGACAGGAGAATCACTTGAATCCGGGAGGCGGAGATTGCAGTGAGTTGAGATTGCACCACTGCACTCCAGCCTGGGCGAGAGAGAGAGACTCTGTCTCAAAAAAATTTAAAAAATAGAACCAGCAGAAAACCCCATGTTGCAGCTGATCTAGGGGTGTGGGTGGGGCATCCGTGGGGGCTGTCTGCAGTGGGTGGGAGAGGGCACAGCTGGTGGGGATCGGGCTCAGCTGGGCCTTTCTGTCTCTGCAGGTAGCTCGGAAGCTGGTCATCCTGGAGGGTGAGCTGGAGAGGGCAGAGGAGCGTGCGGAGGTGTCTGAACTGTGAGTGGCAGAACAGGACTGAGCAAGGCTGGCTCAACTCCCGGGGTGGAGTGGGAGGGAGCTGGCTGTGCTGGGAATTGGCTCTGACCAGGGCCTCTGCTCAAGCGGACGGGCGTCAGGAGCTCACGGCTCACCCTCTCATCCTTTCTCTTGGCTTCCATGACAAAGAGAGGTGGTGACTGTTCGTACTGCCGTGGGAAGCGCTGCCCACGTCTTGACCCTTTCCGCAAAGATCTGGGGAAACAAGTGTGAGACAGGAGGCAGCAGGGAAGCCCATTTTCCCAGAGAGGATATCTCAGGGGGCTGTGCCATCTTAACAGACCCCTGACCTGCTTCAGAAGGCAGGCTCCCCCATCCGTATCTAAGTGCCTTGCTCCTAATGTCAGTGTTTGGCCATGGCCCATTCCTGGGGGGAAGATGAGAAGCTTAACAGGAATCCCACAAGCACTGAAAAAGAAAACACCTGCCCTCTTGGCCTCGGGCGAGGAATTCAGCCCCACAGAGCATCCTGGAGCGTGGAGAGAGATCTGTTTTCACAAATCCACTCCCAGCTTCCTTCCTGGCGTGTCCCATGCACTCTCATTGCTGTCTGCCCGTCTCCTGCCCTCGATCCCATTCTTACACCTTCCGGAGTCAGGCTCATCAATCATAGATTTCACAGGTCGATGTTGCCTCACCCTTGGCGGAAGACCAGGAGAGTTTTCCAAGCTCTCCAAAGACTCCTTGGGTTGGCCTCGCCTCTGCCTGGTATGGTAGGGCTTTGATAAGCACATAGCATTGCACTGCAGAAAAATCCATTAACATTTTTCCTCCACATTCCTTCTGGGGGCCCCCGCAGGGCTGCGTAGGTTTCTCCTTTCAAAAATTTCTTTTAGGGGCGATTGCTATGGCCCAGCTGTAAGGGAAGATAAGACACAAAAATCCTTTGTCTTTGTGCAGAAAATGTGGTGACCTGGAAGAAGAACTCAAGAATGTTACTAACAATCTGAAGTCGCTGGAGGCTGCATCTGAAAAGGTTGGTGGTTGGCTGGAGCTGGAGGGGGGCTTGCCTGACTTGGCTCTTTTCTACCCCTGAAGGATGGGGGAGTGTGTCAGGGTATGGGGAATCTGACCTTTATTTAACAGTAGCATTGGTGCCTGGCAGCCAGGGTTTTTCCCCTATAGAAAGAGCTGGATTTCTCATGCACACTGTTGGGTGTCCTCTTCCATGGGGTCTGAGCACCATCTCTGATCTCCATCTCAGGAGGATAGAGATGGAACATGAGGTGACCAGGCACAGTGGCTCACGCCTGCAATCCCAGTACTTTGGGAGGCCAAGGTGGCTGGATCACAAGGTCAGGAGTTCTAGACTAGCCTGACCAACATAACAAAACTCTGTCTCTACTAAAAATACAAAAATTAGCCAGGCGTGGTATCAGGAGCCTGTAATCCCAGCCACTTGAGGCTGAGGCAGGAGAATCGCTTGAACCCAGGAGGCCGACGTTGCAGTGAGCTGATAATCCTGCTATTGCACTCCAGCCTGGGTGACCAAGCAAGACTCTGTCTCAAAAACAAACAAACAAAAGACCACAAGGCTCCTCTAGGGAGATCTGAACATAGTCGTGTAAATACAGAGCCTCCCTCTCACCTGATTCCCTCGTTCCTCCAGAAATACCGTCTCAAAAGGTGCAACAATGATCAGAGGTGGAATTGGGCTTTTTAGGTTGAAACAGCACCCAAGGCAGTCACTACATGGCAACTATGACAGGAGCAAAGGACGCGTCCATGGCCGAACCCAGTGAATTCCCCAGCCTCTTCTCTTCCTCATTCCTGCTCTGCTTTTGCAGTTTCACAGACGTTTTGTTCTCCAATCACCTCCACACCCCACCGTTTTTTTGAGACAGAGTCTTACTGTGTTGCCCAGGCTGGAATTCAATGGCAGGATCATAGTTCTCTGCAGTCTTGAACTCCCGGGCTTCAGCGTCCCTTCCACCTCAGCCACCACCTGCTACTCACTCAGCTGGGTGTGGCTCTCCTTTTTTGCTTGATAAATCCCCTATTCAACTTTTTTTTTTTTTTTTTGAGACAGGGTCTCGCTCTGTCACCCAGGCTGGAGGCCGGAGTGCAGTGGTGCCATCTTGGCTCACAGTAGCCTCCTCCTCCCGGGTTCAAGTGATTCTCCCATCTCAGCCTCCTGAGTAGCTGGGATCACAGGCATGAGCCACCATGCCTGGCTAATTTTTATAATTTTTGGTAGAGACATTTCATCATGTCTGCCAGGCTGGTCTTGAACTCCTCATCTCAAGTGATCTGCCCACCTCGGCCTCCCAAAGTGCTGGGATTACAGGCGTGAGCCACCCATGGCCTGGCATCTCCTCTTGAAGAGCTTTGAGTCGAGTCTAGTGGAAGAGATTGACAAAGTCACAGAGTACTTTGGGAATACACCAGAGGGACCTTGGTAGATTGTGAAAGGTGTCACCAAGGAGGCGATGTTTAAAACAGCTGTAGGCCTAGCGCGGTGGCTCATGCCTGTAATCCCAGCACTTTAAGAAGCCGAGGTGGGAGAATCACTTGAGCTCAGAAGTTCGAGACCAGCCTGGGCAATATGGAGAGACCCCGTCTCGACTAAAAATAAAAAAATTAGCTGGGCATGGTGGCACACGCCTGTGATCCCAGCTACTTGGGAGGCTGACGTGAGAGGATCATTTGGAGGGCGGAAGTTGCAGTGAGCCGAGATTGCCCCACTGCATTCCAGAGTCAGGCTTCAGTCATGACTTGATTACGTAATAGCCATGTGACCCTGAACAAAATAACTTCACCTTTCTGCGACCCTTTCCTCCCCTATAAAATGGGATTACAGATACCTGGCTGTGATGCCACTGACTATGTCTGGACCATGGCGAATAGCAAATAGTAAGTGTTAGTTATTATTGGGAGGCCGAGGCAGGCAGACCACCTGAGGTCAGGAGTTCGAGACCAGCCTGGCCATCACGGCAAAACCCCGTCTCTACTAAAAATACAAAAATTAGCCGAGCACAATGGTAGGCGCCTGTAGTCCCAGCTACTTGAGAGACAAGTCAGAGGAATCGCTTGAGCCTGGGAGGCAAAAGTCGCAAGTCGCAGTGAGCTGAGATTGTGCCACTGCACGTCAGCCTGGGCGACACAGCAAGTCTGTCTGATTAAAAAAAAAGACAAGTATAATTTCTGATAGGTCGTCATGAGGAGGGGAACATTCCATGCTAAGGGAAGCATTCATGGACAGGGCCTGGGACTCAGGAGTCCAGAGATTATGATCAGGGAGTGCCTGTCACCCTAGGGAAGGTGGTGAGGAATGGGGTTGGAAATACAGAGAGGACTTTAGTGGCACAGATTTCCAGTTATCTCCCTTTCTTCTGCATACTTTTATCTCCAGTTATCAGTTCAAGCCTTCTGATCCTAGAGGACTCTAGGATACCATCCTAGAGGACTCTCCCCCACATTCTCCACATTTCACACATATTTCTTCTGCTGGGGAAAGGTGCCTGCCTCTACTCTGCCTACTTCTTTAGTTTTTTGAGATGGAATCTTGCTCTGTCGCCCAGGCTAGTATGCATTGGTGCGATCTGGACTCACTGCAATCTCTACGTCCTGAGTTTAAGCAATTCTCATGCCTTAGCCTCCCTAGTAGCTGGATTACAGGCATCCACCACCATACTCGGCAAATTTTTTGTATTTTTAGTAGAGATGGGTTTCACCATGTTGGCCAAGCTGGTTTCGAACTCGACCTTATAATCCATCCACCTCAGCTTCCCAAAGTGCTGGGATTCCAGGCATGAGCCACTGCGCCTGACCGTGCCCTCCTTTTCTTAAAGCAGCATTTTGCTTTCTCCCACAGTATTCTGAAAAGGAAGACAAATATGAAGAAGAAATTAAACTTCTGTCTGACAAACTGAAAGAGGTGAGTGTGTTCGCACCCAGCAAGCTCAGTTTCTCCTGGGGCTGGTCTTGAAGCCATGATGGGAACTCCTTTCTTCTTATCCAGGCTGAGACCCGTGCTGAATTTGCAGAGAGAACGGTGGCAAAACTGGAAAAGACCATTGATGACCTGGAAGGTATGAGGTTACCATTTAAATAATATATGCCTTGCCCTGCCTCCCGCTCCAGGACACATCCAGGGACAGTTGGGGGATGTGTGTGGAGGAGCTGGGTTGGGCCTTGTTTGCCTTAGGAAAGTAAAGTGCGTAGTGATGTCACATCTGGATGTCTTGGAACACTGGAATAGGATAATGCAAATCATTCAGACTTGCATTGTTACTTTCAGGAGGTAAAATATCTCCACTTAGTTAGTCCCATGAGCAAGTACAGAGAAACAGGTATGGCTCTCTCTGGTATTAAAAAAAAAAAAAGTCATGCGGGGTGTGGTGGCTCATGCCTGTATTCCCAGCACTTTGGGAGGCTGAGGCTGGTGGATCACTGAGGTCAGGAGTTTGAGACCAGCCTGGCCAACATGGTGAAACCCCGTTTCTACCAAAAATGCAAAAAATTAGCCAGGCATAGTGGTGCCCGCCTGCAATCCCAGCTACTCGGGAGGCTGAGGCAGGAGAATCGCCTGAACCCGGGAGGCGGAGGTTGTAGTGGGCCGAGATCGTGCCACTGCACTCCAGCCTGGGCGACAGTGAGACTCCATCTAAAAAAAAAAAAAAAAGTCTTCACAATTTCCTTTGGTTTGCTCATTTCTGATAGATTCCTGGCATTTTTTTTTTACATGCCTTGCATTTTTGCAGAAGCTCTGTCCCAGAGAGCTCAAAGCTTATCATAGTGGGAAAAACAGAACTGCGGGAAGTGTAGGCCCCACAGTAAAGACTCTAGTCTTGCAAGTCTGGGCCCACATCTCCCAGAATTTCTTGAAGAGTTCCGATGTTTAACATTTGGTCTCATGTTCTTCATGATATAGCCCAGAAATTCTAGAATCTTGAGGTTCAAAATGGAATCCTCCAAACTGCCCATCCCACACAGAAAGGACGCATTCTTCAGACCACGTGTCCCAATGTTTTTTTTTTTTTTTTGAGAAGTGAGATTCCCATATAAGGGAAAATGCCCCTTCCAAAGTATGATCTTTAGACAGGGTGATGTCACTGGAAATCAGAAATAAACTGGGGGTGGGGGCTGGTGGGGAGAAGCTCTGTCACTCCTGGTCACCACTGATTTGAAGCTTCATTCTGGCTAATCCCCCTGTAGAACCTGAAACCCCACTTAGAAATCACTCTGTAGATCTCTTATTTTCTTCATCTGTTTCTCATAGAACACAACTTTCCCCCAGTCTGTGCTGTTTGCTCACATTTTTTTTCTTCCTCTTGTGGTTCATCTGTGGCACTCCATTCTGATCCTTGCCTTCTGTCCCCTGTACCTACCTCTTCTTCTGAACTGTCTCCCTGGGGACCTCCGCCCTCTAGATGAGTTATACGCTCAGAAGCTCAAGTACAAAGCTATCAGCGAGGAACTGGACCACGCGCTCAACGACATGACCTCTCTCTGAGAGGCAGCCAGGTTGCTGTCCTCTGTCCTTCTCACGTGGTGCCTCCTACGCCCCTGTGGGCTTCTGGGAGCTCCAGTGCCCTGCATCCTCTGGTTTGAACGTCAGAGCCTTCTTCTGATGTGTCTGTGACTCTACGACCGAAATAAAGACGGGCCGTCCTCCTCCTCATGCCCCTCATTCTCATTTTCCCCACTTGCCGCCTTTGAGCCATAGCCGTGTGCCCTTGATCATGGCCTGAAACACAAAGTAGGTGAAGTTAGCCTCGCACTCACAAATGAAAAGCTCATTACAAAAAGAAAATTATGCCTACAGGATGCTTTTCTGAAGACGTGAAAACAAAAGCGAGTTAGGCATTTGCTCTCAGATACTCCTGTTAACTAACAGCATCTGCATTCCAATCTTTTTTGTTTTGTTCTGTTTTGAGACGGAGTCTCACTCTGTCGCCCAGGCTGGAGTGCAATATGGTGTGGTCTCGGCTCACTGCAACCTCTGCCTCCCGGGTTCAAGTGATTCTCCTGCTTCAGCCTTCTGGGCAGCTGGGACTACAGGCATGTGCCACCACACCCAGCTAATTTTTTTGTATTTTTAGTAAAAACGGGGTTTCACTATGTTGGCCAGGCTGGTCTCAAACTCCTGACCTCGATCTGCCCGCCTCAGCTTCCCAACTGCTGGGATTACAGGCGAGAGCCACCACACCCGGCCTTTTTTTGTCATCCAGGCTGCAGTGCAATGGCACCAGCATAGTTCACTGCAACCTCCACCTCCAGGGCTCAAGCAATCCTCCCACCTCGACCTCCCAAGTCACTGGGACTGTACAGGCGTGCACCACCACACGAGGCTGATTTTTGTACGTTTTCATAGAAGCGGGGAGGTCTCACTTACGTTGCCCAGGCTGGTCTTGAACTCCTGGTCTCAGGCAGTCTGCCCGCGCTACCCTCCCTTGGTGCTACAGTTATAGGCATGAGCTTCCTCGCCTGGCCCCAGTGATTTTTCCTTAAATAGAAATTGTTGTGAATGGAGACTCATCCTTATAAACCACTTAGGCAGCTTAAGAGTCAGCAGGGATTTGGAAAAACCAGCAAGCCGGTGTCAAAAATGCAGCTCTCCTTGAATGGGGCTTGAGCTAGGAGTTCAAATAGCGGCAGTGACCTGTTGATCTCCTTTCTCCTCCTTGTCTCGTGTGTTCTCTCTCTGTTTCCCTGGGGCTTCCCATGGCTGCTCACTGCTCTTCCAGCTCCCAGTCCTGGGAGGAAGTTCACCTCCACACCCTGCCCTTAGAAAACTGACTGTACAAGGAGTGAACAGGCCTCCCATGAACAAGGCAAGGCAATGGAAAGTGCTATGAATTCAGAATTCTTTCCCAAATTCCAAAGTTGCCTGGGACACTAACATCAGTCTCCTTTCATATTTGACTTAGTTAGAACAGGAACTTTGCTTTAGAATAATTTATAAGGTTGACCTGTGGATATTAAAAGGTCATACTGCCAGCCTTAGTGGCTCACGCCTGTAATCCCAACACTTTGGGAGGCTGAGATGGGCGGATCACCTGAGGTCATGAGTGTAGCTGAGATTACAGTCGCGCACCACCACACCTGGCTAATTTTTGTACTTGTAGTAGAGACAGGGGTTCACCATGTTGGCCAGGCTGGTCTTGAACTCCTGGCCTCAAGTGATCCACCCACTTCTGCTTCCCAAAGTGCTGAGATTACAGGCATGAGCCACCGTGCCCGGCCCAGGCTATGCTTTTTTAATGATCAAAAAACACACCAATTTGTCAAAGATAACCCAAATTTCAAATAGTCCATCCAGTTCTCCGCTGCACCCCACCACCACTACCACCTCAAATTATCACATATCATTGACATTCAGATGTCCAAGCCACATCTTCCATACTACCCCTTGAACCTGGAAATGGCATGAAAATCTCCCAACTAGATCCACAAATTTCAGTCATCCATTCTTATTCTGATTTTATTTTTTTTTTTTGTCTAGGTGGGAAACTCTGTCTCTGTTACTCTCTATATTCTTCATTCCTCCAAAATGCATCTCCCCTAAACTACCTACACTTTTCCACCTCAGGCCTCTCCCTGCTCCTGACTGCCGTGCATCCTGAACTTTTGCAAAAACCATTCCCCTCACACACTGCCGTATACATGCCCTTGGAAAGATTATAGACTGTGTAGGGGCTGGTTTTTGTTTGGCAGTCTGTGTATTTGCCCCTGGAATTTTCCCAGGCATTTCTGGACTCCACCCTTTGAAGTAACTATGAAGCCTGTCTATCCAGTCATTCTACCTAGCTAAGCGCCTAAGTGGAATTGCAGAGATTAGTGCTATGGCTGGATGTGGTGGCTCATGCCTATAATCCCAGCACATTGGGAATTCCGGCACTTTGGGAGACCAAGGCGGGCAGATCACTTTAGGTCAGGAGTTTGAGACCAGCCTGGCCAACATGCTGAAACCCTGTCTCTACTAAAAATACAAAAATTAGCCAGCGTGGTGGTGGGCGCCTGTAATCCCAGCTACTCGGAAGGCTGAGGTGGGAGAATCAATCGCTTGAACCCAGGAGGTAGAGGTTGCAGTGAGCAGAGATTGCACCATTGCACTCCAGCCTGGGTGACAGAGCAAGACTCCGCCTCAAAAAAAAAAAAAAAAAAAAAAGAGAGAGAGAGAGACTTCAAACATCCTTAAAGCATGAATGAAAAGTAAAAAAAAAAGAGCATGGTAATGGATTTATGGCAGGTCCTTCTCTGTGGACCTCTCATAGTGTACCCATGCCAGAGTAAATGGCAGCCTTGAACCATTGCCTAGCCCCTTATCTGTGGGCTGTGAGCACTGAAGGGGGTTGCACAGTATAAATGAATGAATGAAGGAAGGAAGGAAGATAGGAAGATTAGTGCTATGGCCGTCTGCACTATCTGTTGATAGTCTATGAGCCTTTTCCTGATTCTCAAGGGCAGTTAACACTTTCAGGGAAAGTCATTTTATCTCAGACCTAATAAAATAGATGCCAGAGCATCTAAGTGACAAGATGAAGTGAAGGATTTGTAGTCAAGAGACCAGGATTTAAGGCCCGGTGCAGTGGCTCACATGTATAATCCCAGCACTTTGAGAGGCCAAGGCAGACGGATCACTTGAGCTCAGGAGTTTGAGACCAGCCTGGGCAACATGGCAAGACCCTGTCTCTAAAAATAATACTAATATTTTATTTATTTATTTTTTTTAATTTTAATAGGCTGGGCTTTGTGGCTCACGTCTGTAATCCCAGCACACTGGGAGGCTGAGGCGGGTGAGGTCAGGAGCTCGAGACCAGCCTGGCCAACATGGTCAAACCCCATCTCTACAAAAATACAAAAAATTAGCCAGGCATGATGGCAGGCACCTGTAATCCCTGCTACTCAGGAGGCTGAGGCAGGAGAATCGCTTGAAACTGGAAGGCAGAGGTTGCAGTGAGCCGAGATTGCGTCATTACACTCCAGCCTGGGCGACAAGAGCAAAACTCCACCTCAAAAAGAAAAGAAAAAAATTAATAAAAAATAAAGAGACCAGGATTTAAAATCCTAGCTCTACCACTTTAACCATGCCAACGTGAACAAGCTGCTTTGCTTTTCCACAAAATCAAGGTGATATCTCCGCTATTATGAGGATTAAATGAGATAATGGAGAAACTGGCTCATACTACATAGTCAGCCTTCAGTTAACATCTGTTCACCCAAACTGGATAGGCCCATCACTCCATCTGATGGAATCCTCCCAGGTCATAGTCACTTGACTTTTTTTTTTTCAGATGGAACCCCGCTCTGTCATCCAGGCTGGAGTGCAGTGGCACAATCTTGTGCAATCTTGGCTCACTGCAACCTCCACCTCCCAGGTTCAAGTGACTGTCCTGCCTCAGGAGTATCATCAAGTCATTCTCCTGAGTAGCTGTGATTACAGGCTCCCGCCACCACCTCGCCTGGCTAATTTTTTGCATTTTTAGTAGAGACGGTTTCACCATGTTGGCCAGGCTGGTCTTGAACTCCTGGCATCAAGTGATTCTCAGTGGTTCATGGCAGTAATCCCAGCACACCTGTAATCCCAGCTATTTGGGAGGCTGAGGCGGGTGCATTGCTTGAGACCAGCTTGGACAACATGGCAAAACCCCATCTCTACTAAAAATACAAGAATTAGCTGGGTGTAGTGATGCACACCTTTAGTCCTGGCTATGGAGGCTGAGGTGGGAGGATCACTTGAGCCTGGGAGGCCAAGACTGCAGTGAGCTGTGATCATGCCAGTGCATTCTAGCCTGGGCAACACGTGAGACCCTGCCAATAAAAATAAATAAATAAATAGGGCTGCCATCTTCTGCAGTCATTATTTCATTCTGTAAATTTCCAGGCTGATCATATCATATTTTATGAGGAATTTTCCTTTCCCCCAGTATTTTAATGAGTCTTGGCCTTGCTCCTTATCAGCCATCACTTACTGCAAACTAAGTTCTCTCTCATGCTCTGTCACGCATAGCTCTAAATGGCATCTTTTTTTCTGTCTTTCTTTTTTAATTTAAATTGTTTCATCAGCTCAGTCACTTAACAACATGCCTGTAGTCTGGCTTAAATTTCAGTCACGTTGCATTTACCTGGGGTTTGTCTCCATTCCTCTGGATACATAGATAGTTACACAATTGCACTTGTAATTTAAACAGCCATTCCCAGAAGCTCCAAAAGAAAGATGAGTTATAGGGTTAGATTTTCCTATCGAAGGCTCAGAGACCAATTAACTCACACTTGAGTGGAAATTTATATTAAGTCACAAATATCTAGGACTGAAATCTTGTCTTTGTGTAACATGTTGTAGGTTCTGAAGCATTTCTCATTCATTCCTCATCATAACCCCCACACCACACATTGATATTGTTACCCCCACTTGACAGATGGGGAAAACAGACGTAGGAAGGGTAAATGCTTATCTCAGTGGTACAACTGGGGCTTAAGTCTAGGTATTCTGACTCTAGGGGTATCAGAGTTCACAAGGAAAAATAGAGGGCACCAAGTTAAATCTGAATTTTAGATAAGCAATGTAAGTACATCTCATGCAACATTTGGGATATACTAACACTAAAATATTATTTGTGGTTTATCTGAAATTCAGTTTAACTGGGTACCCTGCATTTTGTCTCAAAACTGTGACTCCCAAATTTGGTGCTTGGTACCTAGTATTCTGTGATGTTCTGCTGTAATTAAAAATACGAAGGGCTGGGTGCAGTGGCTCATGCCTGTAATCCTAGCACTTTGGGAGGCTGAGGTGGGTGGATCACCTGAGGTCAGGAGTTCAAGACCAGCCTGGCCATTATGGTGAAACCCCATCTTTTAAAAAAAAAAAAAAAAAAATACAAAGTACTGGTCAGGCATGATGGCTATAGCCCTATAATCCCAGACCTTTGGGAGGCTGAGCAGATGAATTCCTTGAGCCCAGGAGCTCAATACCAGCCTGGGTAACATGGTAAGACCCTGTCTCTATTAAAAAAATGCAAAAATTAGCCAGGTGTGGTGGCATACACCCGTAGTCCCAGCTACTTGGCAGGCTGAGGTGGGAGGATCACCTGAGCCTAGGGAGGTCAAGGATGCGGTGATTTGTGATTATACCACTGCACTCCAGCATGGACAACAACAACAACAAAAAATACTTTATTTGTTGTGACTTTCACCCTGGCAGTTTGAAATTTAGAAATTTTTTTTTTTTTTGGCTGGGCATGGTGACTCACGGCTGTAATTATAGCACTTTGGGGGGCCGAGGTGGGCTGATTGCTTGAGGTCAGGAGTTCGAGACCAGCCTGGCCAACATGGTGAAACACCATCTCTACTAAAAACACAAAAATTAGCCGGGCAGTGGTGGCGGGCGCCTGTAATACCAGCTACACGGGAAGCTGAGGTGGGAGAATTGTTTGAGCCTAGAAGGCAGAGGTTGCAGTCGTGCCACTACACTCCAGCCTGGGCAACAGAGTGAGACCCTGTCTCAAGAAAAAAAAAGAATTCTTTTTTTTCTTTCACTTAACAAATAAGCTTATTAATTTATCTTTCCCCCTACTCTTAATCCTCACCAGAGAAACTTGCCCAGGCCAAAGAAGAGAACGTGGGCTTACATCAGACACTGGATCAGACACTAAATGAACTTAACTGTATATAATCAAAACAGAAGACTCTTGTTCCAACAGAAACTCCGGAGCTCCGTGGGTCTTTCTCTTCTCTTGTAAGAAGTTCCTTTTGTTATTGCCATCTTCGCTTTGCTGGATATGTCAAGCAAATTATGAATACATGACCAAATATTTTGTATCGGAGAAGCTTTGAGCACCAGTTAAGTCTCATTCCTTTCTTTTTTTTTCCCCCAAATGGCACCAGCTTTTTCAGCTCTCCTATTTTTTCCTTAAGTTGCATTTATTCCTAAGGTAGGCAGGGTATTTCCTAGTAAGCATACTTTCTTAAGACGGAGGGCATTTGGTTCCTGAGAGAATAGGCAGCCCCACACTTTGAAGAATGCAGACCCCAATATCTAGTGGATCTATTTAAAATGCTGAAGTGGGTCAAGGTTGGTCAAACTATAGGAGAGAACAGGGACCATCACATGGGTGGGGATTTTCCATCCAGAGCCAACAAAAGGGCTGGGCGGGGGGCAGGGGGTGGGGAAGGCATTGTGGGAAGTCATAGCCCATGGATAGATTAACCTAAGAATCTTAGCCCTTCTCCACACTCCACCATGCAGAACAAACATCCTCTCAAGCAATCAACGTAGAATGCTTGGGAAATAGTCATAATTACCCACATATTTTCTGGTTAGATCCTTGATGTGATGTTCTGCATATTTCCTTCATTCTAAAGTTGTTCTCCAGCTGGGTGTGGTAGCTCATGTCTATAATCCCAACATTTTGGGAGGCCAAGGCGGGCAGATCACTTAAGGTCAGGAGTTCAAGACCAACCTGGCCAACATGGTGAATCCCCATCTCTACTAAAATTACAAAAATTATGATGGCTCCTGCCTGTAGTCTCAGCTATTCCAGGAGGCTCAGGCAGGAGGATCCCTTGAACCCAGAAAGTGGAGGTTGCAGTGAGCCGAGATCATGGCACTGTACTCCAGCCCGGGCAACAGAGTGAGACTCCATCTCAAGAAAAAATAAAGTTGTTCTTTGAGGAGCAAATGTCTCATTCCAATAATGACCCATCCACTCAGCAGGAATATGGTGGAGTTCAGTCCAGTTCAGTTCAGCCATATCCAAAAGACTACAAGTCATTAATAAGTTGAGCAGAAGAGTTTTTTTTCTCTTAGCAGAAAGGGCCTCTCTGGCAGCAGAGATTGAAAATTGGCCCAACTTCATTTCCATACTTCAGGGAATAGCAGACTGAAGATTTACTTATCTAGGACTTGAATTCCTTCTTTGGGACCAAGTTAATCAAAGACCAAGAAACTCCTGATTAAACTGGATAATGGAGGATTTTGTAGACAGGGCTGCACACATTGGCTTTGTTTTACTTCTGTTTTCTCAGTTAACATCTCAGAGCTGGAACATTCCACATTCTCCAGCAGCATGTCGGGGCCAACTAAAGTTTACAATTCCGACTAAAAATCACCCTGCTTCTGGCTTATTTGAGCCCCCTATCCGCCCCGCCCCACCACCCCGCTCCTATTTATTCAGCGCCACACTACCCAGGAAATACACTAGCAAATTGTGCAATTGAATGAAATCCACACTTTTCTTTAGATTCTTGCAACTGTATCATATGTAATAGTATCACTTTTCTACATTTTGGTCAAATAAATTTTTACATAAACTACAATTTGTGTGAATTTTAGAACGTTTGCGCGTACACAGAGCATTTTGGTTCAACAAATGTTAACAGGACAGAAAGGGGAAATAACAGAGCCAAGAACAAAGAAAAGGTTATCTATTTGCTTTATATCGTAACTTCATGATACAAGGATATTACGATCTCATTACTGGCAAGAGCACTCAGCCTCAGTAACTCGAAAACTGGCCTTCATTATCCCATCTTGCCTGAGCCAGGCTGTGAAGAATGAGTAGGATTTTAATAGATAAGAGCAGGCAAGATCGTCTCTGTTGCCTGAGTTAGGAAGGCCTGCCTGGCTAAGGCTTTCTGAGTTCCATATATAAAGCAAAGCAGACCAGCGTGGGCAACAAAGTGAGACCCCCATCTCTACAAAAAAAATACAAAAATTTGGCCAGCTGCGGTGGCCAAATTACACCTGTAATCCCAGCATTTTGAGAGGCCAAGGCAGGCAGATCGCTTGAGGCCAGGAGTTCAAGACCAGCTTGGCCAACATGGTGAAACCCCCATCTCTACTAAAAATACAAAAATGAGCTGGACATCGTGGTACACACCTATAATCCCAGTTACCTGGGAGGCAGAGGTTGCCGTGAGCCAAGATTGCTCCACTGCAATCCAGCCTGGGCAACAGAGCAGGACTCTCTCAAACACACACACACACACAATTAGTGGGGCATGGTGGCATGTGCCCACAAGTCCCAGCTACTCAAGAGGCTGAGGAAGGAGGACTGCTTGAGCCTAGGAGGCAGAGGGTGCAGCGAGCTATAATCCGCCAGTGCACTCCAGCCTGGGGGACCATCTTTGAGCAAGACCCTATCTCAAAATCATTAAATAAATAAAGCAAAGCAGAAGTAGAAAAGCTGGAAGGTAGGCTGGGCCCACACTGATGAAAGCCTGAACTTAATTTAGTCAGGAGTGGAGAGTCACTAAAGACTAGGAGGCCGGGTGCAGTGGCTCACGCCTATAATCCCAGCACTTTGGGAAACTGAAGCAAGTGGATCATTGGGGAGTTCAAGACTAGCCCGGGCAACATGGTGAAACCCCATCTCTACTAAAAATACAAAAATTAGCTGTAGTCCCAGCTACTCCGGAGGCTGAGGCAGGAGAATCACCTGAACCCAGGAGGCGGAGTTTGCAGTGAACCGAGATCACGCCACTGTGTGCTCGGGTGACCGAGCAAGACTCTATACCCCACCACAAAAAAAAAGAGACTCAAAAGATGAGGAAACAAGTCAAAGCAATACACTAGAAAAATCCATTTAGCATTCATCTGCGAGAAAGTCTAGCGTTGGGGTGGACTAAGGCAGGAAGGCCACTTAGGCGAAGATTTCAATAATCCAGTATGGGTTGCCATGGAATACAAGGGAAGAAGTGAGCCAAAGGAAGTAACCTTAAAATTTAGCTCGCTGGATGGCAGAGAACTTAGAACAGAGTGCCAAAGACCACTACAGTTTCACTACCTGGATTTTGATATTTTGCCTCGAGATCTTTTTTTGAGACGGAGAGGCAGGGAATTGGAAAGAGAAATGAAAGCCTTTAAAACATTAATGGAATCTGCAAACAACTTTCTGTTATCAAAAAAGTAACAGGCCAGGAGCTGTGGTTCATGCTTGTAATCCCAGCACTTTGGGAGGCCTAGGTGGGTGGATCACCTGAGGTCAGGAGTTCGAGACCACCCTGGCCAACATGGTGAAACTCCGTCTCTACTAAAAATACAAAAATTAGCCAGGCGTGGTGGCACACATCTGTAATCCCAGCTACTCGGGAGGCTGAGACAGGAGAATCACTTGAACTCAGGAGGTGGAGGTGGCAGTGAGCTGAGACTGTACCACTGAACTCCAGCCTGGGCAACAGAGCGAGACTCCTTCTCAAAAATAAAACAAAATAAAATAAAATAACAGCAGGCAGAGACAGGGGAGGATAACTCGAGCCTAGCCAGGAGTACGAGACCTGCTTGGGCAATATAGCGAGACCCCATTCTCCAAAAATAAATTAAAAATAACTGTCCAGGCACGGTGGCTCACGCCTGTAATCCCAGCACTTTGGGAGGTCGAGGCGGGCGGATCACGAGGTCAGGAGATTGAGACCATCCTGGCTAACAAGGTGAAATCTCATCACTAATAAAAATACAAAAAATTAGCCAGTCATGGTGGCACGCGCCTGTCATCCCAGTGACTCGGGAGAATGAGGCAGGAGAAGTGCTTAAACCCGAGAGGTGAAGGTTGTAGTGAGCTGAGATCACCCCACTGCACACCAGCCTGGGTGAAAGAGCGAGACTCCGGCTCAAAAAAAAAAAAAAAAAAATTAAAGCATTTCCTTTATACCAATCCAACCTTTAACTTTAACTGACCCTGGGATGATTTAGATGGTCAGTACAGGGAGTATGAATGAATGAAGTTACCCCTCCAATAAGGGCCCTGCCATGACTTGACCACAGTTGTCCCTTTGTGTGTGTGTTTTCTCCCTCCTCCCTCCCCACTTGGGTTGTAATCTCATCTCAGGATACTGTTTTAGTCATGCCCGTGACCTTAGCACTTAATACGTCACTGTGTTCAATGTTTGTTCAACGGATCTGCCCAACTTTTGGGAAGTTCCCAATGCCATGAAGTACGAATGGAACAGAGGGTGAGGTTAGAACCAGATTGTGAGGGGTATCAAAGGCTAAGAGGAAGATTTTGAACTTTATCCTGCCAAGAGACCACGGATAGCTAGTAAAGGAAGTGAGTGGGTCTCACTCTGACATCCAGGCTGGAGGGCAGGGCTCGATCATGGCTCACTGCAGCCTTGACCTCCCGGGCTCAAGGAATCCTCCCACCTCTGCCTCCAGAATAGTTGGGACTACAGGTATGTGCCTGGCTAATTTTTGTTATTTATTTGAGACAGAGTTTCGCTCTTGTTGCCCAGGCTGGAGTGCAATGGCCTCTACCTCCCAGGTTCAAGCAATTCTCCTGCCTCACCCTCCAGAGTAGCTGGGATTACAGGCCATGTGCCACTCCGCCAGGCTAATTTTTTTGTATTTTCAGTAGAGATGGGGTTTCTCCATGTTGGTCAGGCTGGTCTCAAACTCCCAACCTCAGGTGATCTGCCTGCCTTGGCCTCCCAAAGTGCTGGGATTACAGGCGTGAGCCACAACACCCTGCCTAATTTTTGTAATTTTAATAGAGAGAGTTTCGCCATGTTGACTAGGCTGGTCTCAAATGCCTGACCTCAAGTAACCCGGCTGCCTCAGCCTCCCTTAGTGCTGGGATTACAGGCGTAAGCCACAGCGCCCAGCGTAAAGTGTTTTAGAATAACCACACTGCAGGGTGGAATCTGGATTAGAGAAAATGGTCAGGGAGACCAGTGGAGAAATGTGATGATTCCACTGTGGCAATGGAAATGGAAGAACAAGATTCAAGAGCCATTTGTTTGTTTTATGTTTTATTTTTTATTTTTGAGACCGAGTCTTGCTCTGTCACCCACGCTGGAGTGCAGTGGTGCAATCTCAGCTAACTGCAACCTCCACCTCCCTGATTCAAGCCATTCTCCTGCCTCAGCTTCCTGAGTAGCTGGAATTACAGGCATGCACCACCATGCCCAGCTAATTTTTTAAATTTTTAGTAGAGACGGGGTTTCACCATGTTAGCCAGGCTGGTCTCAAACTCCTGACCTCAGGTGATCCACCCGTCTTGGCCTCCAAAAGTGCTGGGATTACAGGCGTGAGCCATGGCGCCCAGCCCTCAAGAGCTATTTAGAACCTCCTTAAAAATCAGGATGTAACAGACAAGAGATGAAAGGCAGCTGTCAAAGATGGATTAAGTTTCACTCGCAAGGAAAATCAGGACAAGCCGGTCTGGATATTAGCTGATGAGTTCAGTTGTGAACATGCTGAGTTAGGAGTATCTGACAAATCCAAAGTTAGATGTCCAGAATGCAGGTGGATGTGAAGAGATGGCTGGGCTAAGGATAAAACACTGAGACTGGTCAGCGTGGAGGCATTAGGAGCACCCAGAGAGTGAGAACAGAGACAGAACCACGAGGAACACAAATCCTAAGGGACAAGCAGAGACCACCCGCCAACCCCCCCAAAAAAAGACTGCAATGGGGTCTGCGAAAAAAACCCACCAAAGAAAGCGAGGCAGAGGCGGCAGAGAGAAGAAACCAGCAAATAAAATAGGGATAGCGCTGGGCATGGTGGCTCATGGCTGTAATCCCAGCACTTTGGTAGGCAGAGGCAGGGGGCAGAGGGCGGATCACTTGAGGCCAGGAGTTCGAGACCAGCCTGGCCAACATAGTGAAACCCCTATCTCTACTAAAAATACAAATTAGGCGTGGAGGCAGGCACCTGTAATCCCAGCTCTTTCAGGAAGCTGAGGCAGGAGAATCTTGAACCCTGGAGACGAGGGTTGCAGTGAGCAAAATCACACCACTGCACTCCAGCCTCAGCAACAGAACAAGACCCTGTCTCAAAAATAAGTACATAAATAAAATAAGGATAATACCAAGAAAAAAACAGAATGTTCAGAGGTGGCTCTGAACTTATCAAAAGTATCAGACTATCAAATACCACAGAGGCTGAGGCCTGTGAAGTGCTCAATGGCTCTGGTTGAAGCTTTTCTTAAGCAGCGCTATATTCGCAGAATGAGCTGAAGTGGAAGGGAGGAGGAAAGGCTGGAACCATCCTTCCGCAGATCCTTAAGTGAGCCTCTAGGCCCTGGAGGCCCCAGAGTGACCTAAGAGAGACTGGACCATCTCTAAGAAGCAGGAAGCCCTAGTGAGCAAATTGCTGCTTGGGAGGATTGGCACTCTGAATTCAGATACCAACTTCCACTTTTGAGTGGGGAGGGGGAAAAAGTCACTTAACCTCCTCTGGCTTCAGGTTTCTCACCATTAAATGGGGAAAAAAATAACATCATTTTGCTGGGCTGGTACTGGGATTAAATTTTTTTTAAGTCAGGGTTTTGCTCTGTCACCCAGGTTGGAGTGCAGTGGTGCGATCATAGCTCTCACTGCAACCTTGACCTCCAAGGCTAAAGGGATCCTCCCACCTTAGCCTTCTGAGTAGCTGGGACTACAAACATACACCACCACAGCTGGCTAGTTTAAAAATTTTTCTGTTTTTTGAAACAGAGTCTTGCTCTCTCACCCAGGCTGGAATGCAGTGGTCTCGAACTCCTGACCTCAAGTGATCTGCCCGTCTCAGCCTCCCAAAGTGCTGGGATTACAGGCATGAGCCACCACACTCAGCTGCAAGCCCGATTTTCCTAATGTATCCCTCTTTTTCTTTTTTTCTCTTTTTTCGAGTGTCTCGCTCTGTCCCCCAGGCTGGAGTGCAGTGGGGAGATCAAGGCTAGTGGAGCCTCAATCTCCTGGCCTCAAGCGATCCTCCCACTTCGGCCTCCCGAAACGCTAGGATCACAGGCGGAAGCCACCGCGCAGGTCTGTTTTTTTAGTGTTGAGAGGCCCACCAGACACAGAACCGCCGACCCTACATAGGACCCAGCATCCTCACTGCCCTAAACCCCCGGGCTGGCCCGGACAAGCCCTAGGGCGGCCGAGGGCGGGCCCTGAGGAGGCCGGCGCGCGCCTTGGGGCACAGCTCGTGGCGGTGACGCCGCTCAGGTGGCGGAGACCTTGGGTATCTCTAAGCAGGTTGCCAAGCCACAGCCGAGACCTCGGATCTCGCCTCGGGGGTCACTTTTCGATTACAGAGCGCCTCCTCCCTCCTTCCTCCCTCGGTTCACGCTGCCCCGACTCGGAGACCACAGACAAACAGAATGGCTCTACGGTCCTTTCCCGCGCACGCTTCGACGCCTACTGCGGCTGCGCGAGTTGTGAGGGCGGGACCCAGAGATACTCGCCCCAACTATGCGCGTGCGCCCTCTGCTGGCGCCTAACGGACCTCCGGGTGCGCGTGCGCACGCACCCCAAGCCCCGCCCATAGACTGCCGGCGCGCGAGCCGTTGGCGCCTCTCGCTGCCTTCCCTCTCCCATTTTGGGGCGGGGCCGGGCCTCCCGAGTCAGGGGTGGAGGCGGGGCCACACAATGCCACGCCCCCGCCTCGTCCCCATTTGAAGCCCCTCGACTCTTTACTGCTGGTCAATCAGAGCCCGTCCTCATATCAGTGCTGGCCAATGAGAGGTACGCTCGAGCTGCTTCCGGCTTCGCGCTCCGCTCGCCCCCTCCCCAGGTCTCCCCGCGACGGGCGGGACGCAGGGGCGGGTGTCGGCCGCGGTGACGCGCAGCGGGCCTGGAGCCAATAGGGGGCGGGCTCGGTGCTGATGGACGGGGCTGGTGGCCAGTGGAGAGGCGCTGGCTGCACTTCCCGTCGGGGAGAGAGTGTAATATGGCGAAGACCTACGATTACCTGTTCAAGCTGCTGTTGATCGGGGACTCGGGGGTGGGGAAGACCTGTGTCCTGTTCCGCTTCTCCGAGGACGCCTTCAACTCCACGTTTATCTCCACCATAGGTAGCGGGATCGGGGAGTGGCCGGCGGCGCCGGAGGCCCGGGCTGGGCGCGCCCCTGAGGGGCTGGGGCTGAGAAATCTACCCGGCTCAACGGGCTGGGGGCTCTGAGAGGGTCGAGGGGGCCTGAGGGGAGAAGAGCAGCCGCCTGCACCGCCGTTCGGGGGTTCCTGGGCTGTGGCGGGGGAGACCAGGTGCCCATTTTGCAGATGGGGTGACGGAGGCTCCGATCCTCAGCCCGCTCGTTAGGGAGTGTTATGTCCTGGGCAGGGGTCTTCGCGCCCATCCTTTCGGTCTGTCCTAGCAGCAGCCCTCGAAGCGGTTCTTTTGCGGTTTCTTTCTTACAGACGTGGAAACTGAGTCATGGGGAACTGGCCGTGGGAAAAAGAGGGTGACAAGTCACCTTAATGAGCATTTACTATGCGCCAAGTCCTTCACGTGCATTTCCACACTCTAGTTCTCGGTGTTACGTGCTGTTATGAGCCTGTCTCACAGATGAGTAATTTGAGGCTCAGGGAGGACGTGGAACTTACCCAAGGCCACACAGTCTGCAGGTGGTGAGAATGGGATTTGATGGAATTTAAACCTGGCTGTGTCTCACCCCAAAACTCGAGGCTTAGCTCTCCTAGAGAGTTAGCACCGCACACCCTTGGCTGATGATGCACCTCAGCTCAGCTAATGCACCTTGGAGCCGGGACTCTAACCCACACCATTCCTCTTCTTTTCTCTGGAGCATCCAGAGGTTGAGTCCCTCTCCCTGCCATGTTTTCCCCCATGAGTATATTTTCCTCTAGAAGAAATGATAGGAGGAGTCAGGACCTTTTCCCTACCTGCCTTTCATCCTGCTCCAGGATGACAGCAATGGCAAGTGACAGTGCTGCCTGCCCTGGGACCTGTCATCCTCAAGAAGATGCAAGATAAAACCCTCAGTGAGAAACTAAATCAGCCACTGCCACAGACCCTTGACTTCCCTATCAAAGGGCCCAGGACACCGGTTGTCCCTTTAGAACAGCTTTTTTCCTGTAGGGCCAGCCCACATCGTGGTTGAACAAAATTGGCTTGTTTGACGTCCCAGTTGTGACAGCCACAGAAGTGGAGCTGACCTCTCTCAGTGCCACAGAAGCAGTTTTGGCCCACGATGAAAAGGTTTGACCTGGGAGTAACACCGATCAGAGTGGCCTGTGAGCTCTGTAGCCCTGCTAGGGATGGGGATAGTGAGGGAACGGTCAGTAAGTCCAGGAGTTTATTCAAAGTCAAGAAAACGTAGAGAATGGCCTTTGCTTTACTGTGTGACTTCAATAGGATCATGTTATTTCCCTGAATCTCATGATAATGTGTCAATTCCATTCTTGCCCCCCTTGAGGAGCTGCACTTTATAAAACAGTTATATGCCAGATGTAAAGTAGAGAGAATTGACTGGAAATCATCACGTCTGGTTTCTAGTTGCTGTTGTCCCTTGAACATGCACTACCCTCTCTAACCCCTGCTGTCTTCAGAGCAGGAGTGACGCTGTCTGCCTGGGCTAGTGCCCTGGTGGTTGAGGATCAGAATTAGACAATAAGGGGTTGTCATCACAACCAGAGGCCATCTAGAGAAAGCAAATGAATGGCTCCTGTGGTGACAGCTTCCACCCTCTGAAGACAGATGTTTCTGAATTCTTCTCCCTCCTCCACTCAAGGCCAAACTTTAGGGTAACCCTTGTGCCCCAACCAATCAAAAAGTGGCTTTAATTCAGCCTGGATGACATGGCAAAACCCCATCTCTACAAAAAAATTAAATAAAACTAGCCAGGCATGGTGGCTCACCCATGTAGACCCAGCCACTTAGGAGGCTGAGGTGGGAGGATGGATTGAGCCCAGGAGGTCAAGGTGCAGTGAGCTGTGATGGCGCCACTGCACTCTAGCCTGGGCAACAGAGCAAGACTCTGTCTCAAAAAAAAAAAAAGAATACAACTGTGGGCAGACTGTGGCTTACATTACCCAGTTCCCAGTTTCCTAGCCTCAGCACCTTCCCCTCAATCTCCCTCTTTAGAGTTACTTTAGAGCTTTAAAGAGGCTACCTTCCATTTGCAGATGAGGATATGACTTTGTGAAAGTTACCTAGCAAGGTGGAGGTGGCACCTGACCCCAAGATCCCTCCCTTCCACCCCAGCATTCCCCTCCTTCTGTCTTCTAGGAAAGTCTAATTCACTGTGACCTTGAAGTTCAGGCCTCATAATTCTTAGGCCTTGTAAAGTTTACACTTCCTAATTAAATTTGGCATGTTAATAAAACCCAGCAGGAGTGTAGGGCGGAGCGCTACTGTGGAGCTTGGCCAATTTAACAGTGCTCCTTGATTTTGTGTGTCCCTGTGCACGCATGACAGGAGGTGGGGTATGCTTTAGAAAGCCTAGGCACACTGGGCTGTCTAGTCCTGAAGCAAAATCACCTGAATGCTTAAAGACAATTCCATAAATTAGCCAGAGGTGGTGGCACTCACCTGTAGTCCCAGCTACTCGTGAGGCTGAGGCAGGAGAATCGCTTGAACCCAGGGGGCAGAAGTTGCAGCGAGCCCAGATTGTGCCACTGCACTCCAGCCTGGGCGACAGAGCGAGATTGTCTCAAAAAAAAAAAAAAAAAAAAAAAGCGATTCCATGTTGGCTCTGAGTGCACCTCTGGGTTTTCTTTATAGACCAAGGATTGAGTGGCTGTTCATTTTCTGCCACTCATTCCTTAACATTTTGCCAAAAGTAGCATATCGCCAAAGCCTATTCTCAGAAGCCGCATCGATCATTTTGTGGTGTGAACTTGGCCCTGTGGCTCCCTGGAATGGGTTCTCACCAGGCTGGCTCAGCACCACTGATTCCTCAGGGGCCCATTCATTCCTCCAGTGACAGGGTTGGCATTTGAGAAAGTGCTTTGTGAACCTCTCAGCACTGCATAGACCCTGTTGCACTTTAATTCTTTGACCCAGCCATGTTTTGCCAAGGCCTCTGTGGGCCAGGCAGCCACTTTGGCATGAGGGCTGCAGAGAGGACCGAGTGAGTCAAGGTACGCGCAGCACTGTGCTACCAGCTTCTAGCAAATGCATATTCAGTCACTGGGAAGTAATGGCAGTGGATGAGACTGTCAAGTCCCTGCCTCCAGGGAGCTTATGTTTGAGAGGGCAAAATTCCAGTGCTGAGAGGCTGGCTGGATGGAATTAGCATCCCCACCCTGGGTTCAGAGAGGTCCAGCCAGGCCTGGGCCTCAAGTCGTTCCCGGCAGGGATTTGAAGAAACTCCTGGTGGCAAAGGCTGAGTCTGGCTGTTCCTTGTCCACGTGGATCATTAGGATCTACAAGCGTTACGCCCAGGTCCATGCAACAGGTAACACAAATATAGGTCGGATAAGTTAATAAATAGGTAAGGGGAGTGGATGAGGATGGTCAGGAAGGCTCCTCTCAGGAGGGAACTTGAATAGGGACCTGCACAAAGAGATAGCCAGGGAGCTACAGAAGGAAAGAACTTTCCAGGACAGGGAATAGCAAGCGTAGAAGCCCTGAGTCAGGAGCGTGCTTAGAATGTTTAGGAAATAGCTGTGTGGATGGTGTGGCCGGAAAGAGAAGGTCATGAGCCAGAGTCCCGAGAGGTGATCAGGTTAGGCAGGACCTCGGCACACAGGGGCAGCTGTTTCCACTTTATTTGAGGGAAGGGGGACAGGGAAGCCACTGGAAGATCCTTTTTTGTGGGAAAAAAACAGCTTTACTGAGATAGAATTCTCATACTCTTGCCAGCCACAGTGGCTTACACCTGTTATCCCAGCACTTTGGGAGGCCGAGGTGGGGGGAATCACCTGAGGTCAGGAGTTCAAGACCAGCCTGACCAACATGGAGAAACCCCGTCTCTACCAAAAAAAAAATACAAAATTAGCTGGGCATGGTGACACATGCGTGTAATCCCAGCTACTCAGGAGGCTGAGGTAGGAGAATCACTTGAACCCAGGAGGCAGAGGTTGCAGTGAACCAAGATTGCACCATTGCCTTCCAGCCTGGGCAACAAGAGCAAAACTTCTCAAAAAAAAAAAAAAGAATTCCCATATTCTGGTACGGTTCACCCATTTGCAGTGTACGATTCAGTGGCTTTGGGTACATTCACAGAGTTCTACAACCATCACCACAGGCAATTTGGGAACGTTTTTCATTATGCCAAAAGGACACCAACCCTTCCAATTTCCCCATGCCCTGCCTCCCCCAGCTCCTGGCAACCACTAATCAGCTTTCTGCTTCTATGGATGAGCCTGTTCTGGATGTGTCTGTTAATGGAATCTCACACTAAGTGACCTTTAGTGTCTGGCTTCTCTCAGCATCATGTCATCAAGGTTCATATACGTTGTATATCATGGATGAGTGCTCTGTTCCTTTCTGTGACTGAGTCATATTTTGTTGTATGTTTGGATCACATTTTATTCATCCATTCATTCGTTGGTGGACACACAATAGAAAGTTTGGAGCAGAGGGCCGGTTGCAGTGGCTGACACCTGTAATCCCAGCACTTTGGGAGGCGAAGGCTGGTGGATCATTTGAGGTCAGGAGTTTGAGACCCACCTGGCTGACACAGTGAAACCCCGTCTCTAGTAAAAATTCAAAAATTAGCCAGGTGTCATGGCGGGCATCTGTAGTCCCAGCTACTTGGGAGGCCGAGACAGGAGAATAGCTTCAATCTGGGAGACAGAGGCTGCAGTGAGCCGAGATGGTGCCACTGCACTCCAGCCTGGGCAACAACATCTCAAAAAAAAAAAAAAAGGACAGTTTGGAGCAGAGGTTAGCTGTGTGACATGGTGGTTAGGGTTGTATTTTTGAAAGCTGGGGAGGGGACTGAGGGAAAAGTGGGAGCCTGGGGAACATCAAGGTGGCTGTGAGGTCACTGTGGGGATGAGGGATGGAAGTGGGAGGTAGGAGACAAGAAGGATGAGGTCAGAAGGCTTATTAGGAGGTGATCTTCAAGAGGGCCTTAAAGGAGAAGTTTGCTCAGCTGATGGGCCAGCGGAACACAGACCACCCACAGAAAAGCAACAGCATCTGCAAAAGCTGAGGGCAGGAGAGAACGTGACCATCTGCACCTGTGCATCGTGGGGCCCAAGGCCCTGTGTGCTTAGGGCCCTGCTGCAGGGTGGCAGGGAGCGATGGACTCAGGCCTGCAGAGGGCTCTGCCGAGACCCACTCTGCACCGCTGCCTGGGGTGGGGAGATGGGCTCAGCTGGCAGTAAGGGACAAGAACAGAGCTTTGCCACCTGTGCCCCCCGGGTTTGCTCTGCACTGCTCCCATCAGCCCAGGATGTTTCCAGGAGTTTCCAGATCTGGAGATTCCAACATCCCGCATGCCCAGCACCAGGCAGGGTCTCTATAAGCCACAACAGCTGTCACGTGCATAGGTTGGCAGCGCCCAGCTCAGACAGCTTAGGAAATGGACTGACAGTGATACGCCTTTTTTTCTTTTCTTTCAGGAATTGACTTTAAAATTAGGACCATAGAGCTCGATGGCAAGAGAATTAAACTGCAGATATGGTAAGAGTCGTTGTCTGTCATTCTCTTCACCTGGTGAGGGCTTTGACCAGAAGCCCGTGGCATTCTCCCTCCACCCTCCCTGTGACCTTGGCCTCCATTTCTTGGTGCCCAATCCTGGCACATGGGGCTTTTTTCAGAAGCTCCTGGAGTTTTATACCCAGCCCAGAGGTGCCAGGGCCTATAGCATGGGCACAGAGCTGCCCAGCCCCAGTTAGCTCAGTGCTCCACTGTGGGCACTGTCTGGGTCTGGGCTTCACAGTGGGCTGCTTCTGCTGAACGGGGAGAGAGCCCTCCCAGTGCCAGGTGCTGGTGACAGCTGCAGGAACGTGAGATGCCCCAGCCAAGAGCTTCCTTTTGAGCCTCTCCACCCACTCAGAAGTGTAAAGGTCCAGCTTCACTTCCTCTTTTCTTTCCTGGGGCAGCCCAGGCCTCCCTTCCCAGCATGCAGACCTGAAACCCCTAAACCGAAATTAAGCCGAGACTGGGCCCCCTGGTGAGACCTGTTTCTATTCCTGAGACCTGCGGGTGACTTCCCGTGCACATACAATTAGGGAAGTGGTGAGGCTCCAAGTCGCCCTCTCTGGCCTGACTCTAGTTTCCTGAGACTGAGTTCAGGTGGTCGGGTATAGTGGGGTCCTGCCTTGCACACATGCCACTTACATAGAGTCACTGGCCCTGAGCAAAATAAAGAGAAGTCAAATTTAAGAGTGTGGTGCAGGCTGGTTGCGGTGGCTGACACCTGTAAGTCCAGTACTTTGGGAGGCCAAGGCAGGCAGATTACCTGAGGTCAGGAGTTCGAGACCAGCCTGACCAATATGATGAAACCCTGTCTCTACTAAAAGTACAAAAAATTAGCTGGGCCTGGTGGCCAGCATCTGTAATCCTAGCTACTTGGGTGGCTGGGGCAGGAGGAGAATCACTTGAACCAGAGAGGCAGAGGTTGCAGTGAGCTGAGATCACACCACTGCACTCCAGCCTGGGTGACAAGAGTAAGACTCCGTCTCAAAAAAAAAAAAAAATGAGCCATGGAAGTTTCTTCACTTCCAGCACGTTGGTGCCACGTCACCCTTTGTTCCCAAGTCCAAAGTGACGCTGCACCAGCAAGCAGAAATTTCACTTTCCTCCTGCCTTCCTGCTTCTGCTCTTAGCAATTGTGGTGAGGTCAGTGACTCAAATCTCTTCTAAGACAACTAGGACGGTGGTTGAGGAAAAAATGGCTATCTTAACCACTCATGTCTCCTGCTGCTGGTGCCAGAAAGTCAGCTCCAAGCAAGGTGTTTCTGCATGGTCCAGACATACAGAGCCCTCCAGGTCCCTGCAGGGCTGTGGGAGAAACCCTGGGCTTGGAGACACAGGACATGAGTCTTGACCTGGCTCTGCCACCAATCAGTTAGGTCACTTTTAATTTTTTGGTTTTTTTTTTTTTTTTTTTTTGAGACAAAGTCTCACTCTATTACCCAGGCTGGAGTGCAGTGGCATGATCTCAGCTCACTACAGCCTCCACTTCCTTGGTTCAAGCAATTCTCCTGCCTCAGCCTCCTCAGTAGCTGGGATTACAGGCACCTGCCACCACGCCAGGCTAATTTTTGTATTTTTAGTAGACAGGGTTTCACCATGTTTGTCAGACTGATCTTGAACTCCTGACCTCAAGTGATCTGCCAGCCTCAGCCTCCCAAAGTGCTGCGATTGCAGACATAAGCCATCATGCCTGGCTTTTTTTTTTTTTTTTTTTTCCTGTGATAGTATCTCACTCTGTCAACCACATTGGAGTGCAGCGGCACGATCTCAGCTCACTGCAACCACAACCTCCCAGGTTCAAGCGATTCTTGTGTCTCAGCCACCCAAGTAGTTGGGACTACAGATGTGTGCCACTATGCCTGCCTAATTTTTGTATTTTCAGTAGAGATGAGGTTTCACTCTGTTGGTCAGGCTGGTCTCGAACTCCTGGCCTCGAATTATCCACTTGCCTCTGCCTCTTAAA